>PVLC010003195.1:0-101163 GCA_004027655.1 Graphiurus murinus | reverse complement strand
ATTTATGTAAAGTCAATGAAACTATGGAAGTAATGGGCACTTTACAGCCAGGCCTTCCTAATCCTTCAGCTATTCCAGCAAACACATTTAAGATTATTATAGATTTAAAAGATTATTTTTATAGTATACCTCTACATCCCTCAGATTGTAAAAAGTTTGGATTTAGTGTGCCTTCAATTAATTTTAAAGAACCTATGAAAATATATCATTGGAAGGTTTTGCCTCAGGGGATGGCCAATAGCCCCACCTTGTGCCAAATATTTGTGGCATCTGCCATTGCTGGAGTTAGGAAACAATATCCAATAGTGTACATGATTCATTATATGGATGATATTTTAAGAGCTCATAAGTCTGAAGCTTTATTATTAATTGTTTTTGCTGCTCTAAGAGAAGCACTTGCTCAATCTGGCCTACAAATTGCCACAAATATAGTACAGACTAAAGCTACTTGTCAATATCTGGGACATTCGCTAAATTTTGAATTTATTAAGCCTCAGTGTATATAAATTCTTACAGATCATTTACATACATTAAATTATTTCCAAAAATTATTAGGGGATATTAAGTAGTTACGCCCCCATCTGAAATTATCTACTGGAGAGTTAAAACCTTTGTTTGATATTCTTAAATGTGACTCTGACCCTAATTCTCCTTCGTTGTATAACTGAGGAGGCTCGTAAGGCCTTACTTTTAGTTGATACAGCAATTGAAAAACAATTGCTTTATGTTAATTATAATTTGCCATGGGCAGTTTATGTTTCAGCAACAAAGCATATTCCAACTGCTGTTTTGAGGCAAAATGGACCTTTACTTTGGTTGCATTTACCTGTGTCTCCTTTAAGAGTTTTTAACCCTTATTATGAAGCTGTGACCACTCTAGTGCAAATGATTAGAGTCTCAAAAATATTTTGGTAAAGAACCTTCTAAAATTGTAGTTCCTTTTACTAAACAACAGATTCAATGGCTTTTTCAAAATTCAGATTCTTGGGCAATTGTTTTTGCTAATTTTATGGGAACCACTGAAATACATTATCCTAAGGACAAACTTTTACAGTTTGCAAATTGTACATCATTAGTGTTTCCTTCCATTGTTAAAAATCAACCATTAACAAATGCCTGTACTGTTTTTACAGACGGCTCTTCAAATGGTCGAGCAGTTTATGTTTTAAAGGGCCAGTCACAAATTTTTGAGACTACTCCAGCCTCTGCTCAAGTTGTTGAATTACGAGCTGTGGCTGCTGTTTTTCAAAATTTAGCTAATACTATTTTTAATTTGTATACAGATAGTCACTGTGTGGCACAAGCTTTACAAGTTTTGGAAACTGTTCCTTATTTAGACACTGCTAATAAGCAAATATTAGCTTTATTTTTACAAATTCAAAATACAATTCATAATCAGACTCTTCCTTGCTTTACTGGTCCCATTCTTGCCCATTCTGACCTTCCAGGCCCACTTTCTGAAGGAAATTGCCCCAGCCAGCAGGGGTTGGGAATGGGAGACCGAGGCGGCTTAACCTAAAGGAATGAAACAAACAAGGGACACGAAAGAATGGAGGCAAGACAGGATTCTTATCAAGCCTCAATTTTTATTAAAGAAGGGCTGCTTAAGTAGCTAGAGGTGAGGGGTAGGGTCAGGGGGATCAGGTAAGCTTGTGTGGACTTGCAGGATTGGTCAAGGCTGACCATGTCCTTTTTTGGTAAAGGCCTCAGCAGGATAACAGATAGAACCTGTTTCTGCATAGTCATTGTGACTGCTGAGGGGGAATTCCCCCAAAGTGTGAATTATGGCTCTGACTAGCCTTCTGGCCCCCGACATCTCTTCCCTTTTTGTTTTATAGGGAGTGGGCTTTGATCAACCGAGGGAGACATTGACCTGGTTCCTCCCGTGGGCTATGCCCACTAAGTTGTGGAGGCCTCACTAAGTAGCTGAGGCTGGCTGCAAACCTAAATCCTCCAGTCTCAGCCTCCCAAGAACTGGGGTTACAAGTGTTCGCCACCACGCCCGGCTTTTAAACAGTGCTAAGGTATATTTATATATGTTTTACACTGAACATTTTATCAAAAACTTTCAATGAATTGTTTTATTGTGCTAAATTTATCATAAAAAGTTATTTATCATGTGTTATTTGATTCGTGTTGTTATCCTGCTTAGAGAAAAATAATTTATATTTTCATGACATTTGCTTGTTGATAGTAGGTTTTATAACTTTGCATTTTGGTTCTACTATTAATTTTTATCCAGGAAGATTTGAAATTTAAAGATTTTACAACAGTCTTCTGAGTTTTATGTATAATGGGCCGTAATTATACTGGGAAACTGTCTCCTTGTGTACAATGAAAATATGTTATTAGGACAATAACTTAGAATCAAACATAAGTTCTGAAAAGTTTAGCCAAACCTTAATTCAGTAAGAAATATATGTATATCTATCTATTCACTTTGATAAAAATTATCTTTTCATTGTTTCATGGTTATTAGATAGATACCCAGTACTCATCAGAAAAATATGATGAATTATGCTCAATAAATTTTGTTCCTATTCATTTGGTTTTGTCTCACAAACCAAACAAAATGGTCTAAATAGGGAAAATCCAAATGGAATGCTGTATTTACCTGAAAAATTTATATCCATAATTATTGACTGGATGATATACACTATAATGAAGTATTTCATTAATCAATAATGGAATATTAAATTATGCCTAGAACATTATCTGTATTAAACCTACTTTATTTATATTTTAATTCTATGAATTATAGTGATATATGCATATCCTATGATAAATATCTTCTAAATAGAGTTTTCAATTCCAAACATTTCATTCCTTTACATTGTTGGGCAACAATTTGTCAAGTGAGTCTTAGCCATTCTCTCACTTTATTTCTAAATTAAATATTAATGTTAGTTGTGACTGCCAGATGTCATTCTGAGAGGTGTAGCAGAGGAGTTGGGAATTCTTTGAAGTACATAGTCAAGCCCTGGTGAGCCTATTCTTTTTTCTGCAAGATCAGTGGGGATAAGAGGGGAAGGATGCTAATTTAGTAGGTAAGGGACTCTAGTTTCCCCTCCAGAAATTTTTTGGACACTGAAAAATGCCATTCATTCTTACTAATGATCTATTCTTATAAACAGTAGACCCAATTTATGGGGTTCAACTTTTATGCACTTTAATTGTTGTTCCTTTATGCCCATCTTAGGTTACAGGACTGCTGAGGAATGTTTTCTATCACTTGAAAAATTATAACTTAGAATTCTATCTTTATTGATTCTGATACCATTCCATCTCCTCCTTCTTCACTACTCAGGCTGTCAACATTTACTAATATTCTTTCCCTTAGCTGCATCTTTGTTTTTCAGTTTATTAAAAATGAATTGTAATCATACATCATTATGAAACATAGGATGGTAAAGGCATACATGCATACGTCACTTATTTAGCCTCTCTCCAATTCCCATCCCATTCCCTATCCCCTGCCTCCTTCTCATGTTCAGCTTGATGACTGATTTTGATATTTTTGTGAATGTGCATCATGCACATTAGGGTGCTTCTCTCTTCCCCGTTGCATCTCCCTCACTTAGGTCACCTTCTTTACTGCATCTTAAACATATTACAGTATCAACTATAATAAAATAGTTAACAAAAATTACTAAATCGGCAAACATGATGCTAAGTCAGATGACTACCCCATGATGTCTTGAGAGAGGAGTTTTGGATCAATTTCATGAGCTTTTTCAGTGTGCAGTGGACTTTTTTGTTTATTTGGATTCCTGTGAAACTCATAGTTGTTATGTGAAAACTGGTAAATAGAAGTGTTAGCCCATTAAGTGTGGGTATTAAGTATAATAATTTAACCACACAAAATATTGAAGGAATACGTCAGAAAATGCTGATATTTTAAGAAGTGTTTGGCAAAATTTGGCTGAGAAAACCTAGGGTTATGCGGAGTGTCCTAAAGAAAGAAAATGAAAGTGGACAGTGGGACTACATGATCCTTTGTATGATAAAGGTGTTCCTGGGGTTTAAAGAAATGAAAACACTGGCCTGGATGTCTTTCTGGTCCCTTGAGAATCTTAGTGGCTAAAAAGACCAAAATGGCAAATTTTTTACAAATATAAAAATTAATAAAAAATTAAACTTTCTCCTATATTTTTGTTATATACATTTGGAGTATAATAGCTTTAAACTTTCTTATTGCTGAAATAGTGGTACATGGGAAGAAATGAGAGATTCTAGAGAAAGCCTTCCTTTATTGCAAAAGGATTCAAAACAAGCTCTGTGGAGTGTCCTGCTGCTTTCTGAAAATGTCACTATTAGTCACATGTGGCTACTGAGCACTTGAAATACAGCCAGTCCAAATTAAGATGCATTATAATAACACAATACACATTAGAGTTAGCCCTAAAAAATGCAAGTACATCATTAGTTATTTTATACTGGTTTATATTGAAGTTATACTATTTTGGATATATTGTTTTTTTAATAATAAAATTCTGATGTTTTATTTGGAAGTTGCAAACGCTAGGCATTAGGAGTAAGAAATGGAAGCAAGGCAGGGAAGAATGGGAGGCAATGCCAGATGACATATCTCCAAGATGGGCCCTGCTGCATGACAAGATTCAGGGGGCACAGGTGTGTGCCCACTGGCTGTCTGGAAAGTCTCCCCACAGGTTATACTGTTGGGGAGAAACTGCCTTGCAGCCATCATGGAAGGGAGAAAAGGAGGAATTTATCTGCCTGGCCCTCTCCTACCTCCCATTTCCCATAGTCAAATTTTACTCCGTTAGTATTAATTTCTCCACACTTGGTTGCTATGAATGCAGATCCCATCCCATCTGAGTCTGGTGGGAAGAGACAAAAACTCTGGATACATGAATACCAAGTACCAGAGAGAATCCATGGGGTACATATGATGGGTCCAATATGGTCCAGTACTGTCTTTCTCATTTTCCAGAAGAGAAAATAAGGTATTGGGATATAAATATCATTTGCAAAGTCATGTGGCTAGTGAGAAGAAAGTTCAAGACTTGAACACAAGGCTCTGGAAACTGGAAGACAAGACAAAGAACTTAGGTTTTCTGTAGCAGGCAAAGAAGAGTCACTAAACAGGTTCAAGCTGGTAGGGAGTGACTGGAGATAAAATGCTTTTGAATAAAGCTTTCAGTCACAAATGGGAGCCATCTTTCCATCTGCCTAAATAGCCGAAGTAGGTGGTATCAGAGAGGTAAGGCTATCCAAGTGGTTGAGGGTTTTTAGGAAACTCCAATGGGATCCAGAGAATCATTTGGACTTCCACACTGCTGCTTAATCTTTGTCTTCATCTAAGCCTACACCGACCAGAGACGAGCTGATGGATCTAAAGATCAAAAGCATCTGTCCACTGCTAGCCTGTAGTTCTGGGATTACTGTTGGCCTCTGATGAATCTTTTGGTGCTGTTTCAGAAAGTCATGTCGTGGGACAGCACAGTGTCTATCGTGCTGTTCTTGGCCTCCATGGTGAAAAGCATTTCAACAAGTTCCAGAAAGGGACAAAGGAAGGTTTTATTTTAATGAAGGCATAGGTACACAGCGAAAACAGCACAGGTCACCTCAGGAGTCTCCAGGATCACAGCGGGGAAAGTGCGTGTGGCAGGGAGTGATGGTGGCAAAAGAGAGGGAGAGCCTTTTTTATATCACACGTGGAGAGGGGCTGGATTTGGGAGTTTAGGGTGGAGAATCTGGAACTTGGGGCAGCATGGGATATTGGTTCCCTACCCTTGAGGTTTAAAAAAAAAAAAAACCCAGGTAGGACTATCACGAGTGGAGACAGGAAATCTTGGATATAGGGTCTTTCTTACAATAGGTGTGAGTGGCTTCCTTTTGAGAGGTAAATGAAGCTCTTCAAAAATCACCTCAGGGATTTTCAAAATGGAGTCAGTCCATTGTGAATAGGCCTTGCTTTTTAGTATGAGCAGGCTCTGTTGAAACGAAGTTATTTTTCCTTTACTTCCCAATTTTCTCCTCTCTACCTAAATTTTATTCCTTCTACTCTACCTCATAATTTCCACCCCCTGAGACTTTTGGTCCCTTAATTTTAAGGGGTTGCAGAAGGATGAAGTTTTGTCTTCTGTAATTTCTTCACAGCTGACAAGGGGTGTTTACCCTGCCTACCCAGGGACCGAAAGTCTCACCCTAACTGATCTAAAGGAGACGTGCGGAGGTCAGGCCTTTTTGTTGGCTGCTGAACCATCATCCTCTGATGTTCTGGAATAGAAGGCATAAACATGCAACAGCAAGCTAAATGACAGAAAAGTATACTGATGCAAGATATACTGGCCAAGAAAAGGAAAGATTTATCCCACCAAGGTATTAACCAATCACTTTCTGGAAAGGGGAACATCCACCAAGGCAATGTGGACAGACTCGAAGTGGGTATTGGCCCACAAATCCAATAGGTACTTTCTTCAGTAAGAAGTTTGCTTTTACCTGGAAGAATGATGTAAAGATTAGGAGACAAATAAGTTTAGTCAGGATAGGCATAATGAAGTTACAAGGGAAAACACAAGAATAAAAACTTATCCTGATACAGTCTTCATGAATAGTATTTTTAAGTCTTCTAGAGGCTCACAGAAATAGTGTTTGTGGGTCTCTTTAGCATCTGGAGGCTTATTACTGACTTTAGGGCCTTGATCCTGTGAAGCCTCAAGAGGGACAGGTTTAATTCTAGACACATGAATCCGGGAATTGTTTCCCTGTAGCTTAACAGCTGTGGGAGTATTAAGAAGAACCTGGAAAGGATCCTTCCACTTTGGAAGAAGCTGATCTGAGGGTGAGTCCTTTTTCCAGGTTTTATGTAAGACATAATCACCTGGTTGTATTTTTGCCAGGTAGGTTAAATTAGCAGGAGTTGGAAGAATCCTATTTCCATATTTCAATAAAGCATTTTGTACTTTCCAAAATTAATTATATTTTTAATAATCTCCTGGGTCTTAGAGTCAGTGGCAGGATCTGAGGTTAGAAAAGGTCTTCCATAAAGCATTTCATAAGGACTCAGTTGGAGGTTTTAGGAGCGATTCTAATCCTTAATCGTGCAATGGGTAGTAAGCGTAATGAAGGCTCTGAGGTCTCTTGACATAGTTTTCCCAAGGTGGTTTTAATCTGCAAGTTAGCCCTTTCTACTTTTCCTGATGATTGAGGGTGCCAGGAACTATGGAGATAGTAAGTTATGCCCAGATCTCGTGAAACCTCCTGTGTTATTTTTGAGATAAAGGAAGGCCTATTGTCACTTTGGAGTGACCTGGGGAGTCAAAATCTAGGAATAATTTCTTTTAATAATGCCTTAACAGCCAGGCATGGTGGCACATGCTTGTAATCCCAGCATTCAGGAGGCTGAGACCGGAGGATCCGGGTTCACGGCCAGCCTCAGCTACCTAGTGAGGCACTCCACAACTTAGTGAGACTCGGTTTCAAAATAAAGAATAAAAAATAGGGCTGGGGGTATAGCTTGGAGGTAGAATGCCCCTGGGTTCAATCCCCAGTACCGCAAAAAATAAATAAATAAATAAATAAATAAATAAATAAATAAAATAATAATAATGCCTTAACAACTTCTTGGGCCTTTACAGTTAAGATAGGATATGCCTCCACCTACCCAGAAAAAGTGTCAGCAAAAACTAAGAGATACTTGTATCCTTGGCATACGGGCATTTGGGTGAAGTCTATTTGCCAGTCCTCCTGGGAATGTGCCTCATCATTGTCCTGTGTTAAGCAACGGTGGTGGCCTGGCTCCCCCACCTGGGTTTTTATGGAGACAGAGGGAGAAGGCCCTTGTGAACTTTTGAATGGTAGTCTCAAGACCCTTTCCTCCAAAGGCATGAGAAATTAAAGTGGTTAGTGCCCTTTTTCCCAAATGACATGAGTCATGGAATCCTTTAATAATTTGCCATTGATCATCCTGGGGTAACAAGACTTTATGATCCTCCTCCCTTGCCCACTATACATTTTCAGTTAGTTTATATCGACACTGACTTGCCCATTCCTTTTCAGTTTCAGTATAACATGGGTTTACACTTAAGTCTGGGGCAAGAAGAATTAAGACCATTTCTGAAATGCTCTGAAGTGCTGCTTGTTTATCATTTTTATCTGCTAATGCATTTCCCTGTGCTATGGAGGAACCATCTCTCTGGTGTCCTCTGGTATATACTACAGATACCTGGACAGGTAACCACACTGCTTTTAGAAGAGAGAGGATTTCAGGACCATGCTTAATGGGGGAAATTTTTCCTGTTAAAAGTCCTTTTACTTTCCAAATGGCAGCATGTTCATAAATAACTAAGAATGCATAGTTAGAATCTGTACATACATTCATTCGTTTGCCTTTTCCCAGTTATAAAGCTCTCATGAGGGCAATTATTTCAGCCTTTTGTGCTGAGGTGTTTGGAGGAAGTGGGTTTGCCTCTATTACCTCCTGAAGGCTTACTACTGCATAACCTGATTTTCGTATCTCCTCACTCATGAAGCTGCTCCCATCAGTAAACCATTCTACATCAGGGTTAGTTAAAGGCTGATCACCAAGATCAGGCTTACTAGCATATACCTGTTCTACAGTTTCTACACAAGAGTGGACCAAGTCATCTTTTCCCCCTGGGGTGGGAAATAAAGTTGATGGGTTTAAGGTTTGGAAGACCTTAAGAATAATCTCTGGAGACTCTAACAAGAGGGCTTGATATTTAGTTAGCCGTCTTACAGTTAGCCATTGATGTCCTTTAATGTCAAGGACACTCTAAACCTGGCAGGGATTTTGGACTTCTAGTGAGTGCCCTAAAGTTAATTTGGAAGCTTCTTCCACTAGGAGCACTGTGGCAGTCACAGCCCATGGACAACCAGGTCATCCCTTTGACACTGAATTTAATTGTTTAGAAAAATAAGCCACAGGTCTTGGGATATCTCCTAGTTTTTGAACAAGGACCCCAAGTGCCCTACCTTGTTTTTCTGCTACATAGAGTGTAAATAGCTTACTTAAGTCAGGGATTCCCAGGGCTGGAGCAGACAGCAGTAAGTTCTTTAGTTTTTGAAAGGTCTCTTGCTGCTTTCCCAGCCACTCTGGGGGCTCATGGTCAGGCCCTTGGGTGGCCTCATTGAGTGGTTCAGCTATAAGTCTGAAATTGGGAATCCAGATTCTGCAAAATACTGCCATACCCAAGAATGTTCTAAGCTGTCCCTTGGTCTGCGGTGGCCCTATCTTTAAAAGGGCTTCTTTTCTCTCATGGGTGAGAACTCTCTCCCCTGGAGTTAAGATATGGCCCAAATATTTTAACCTTTGTTGTGAAATGTGTGCCTTTTGTGGAGACACTCAGTATCCTGCAGTTCCCAGATGATTAAGTACCTTTACAATATTGTCATCGGAGTCCTCTTTGGTGTGCCTGCATATGAGGAGATCATCTACATACTGAAGCCAAGCTCCTCTTTTAAGGGTTAAAGATCTTATTTCCTTTGCTAGAGCATTTCTAAACAGATGGGGGCTGTCTCTGAAACACTGAGGTAGTACTGTTCAAGAGTTTTGGGAAGTTTCCATGCTTTCAGGGTCAGTCCACTCAAAAGCAAACAGATACTATGACTCTGGATGCAGTGGGAAACAGAAGAAAACATCCTTGAGATCTAAAACTGTAAAATATTTAGATTCACTTGGTATCTGATTCAAAATAGTATGCAGATTTGGAACTACAGGATGTAGTGGAACTACAGCCTCATTAACTGCTCTTAGATCTTGAACTAATTGATATTCCCCATTTGGCTTTAACACAGGAGAACGGGTGTATTGCATGGGGAGAAGCAATGGACTAAAAGACCATATTTAAGAAACTTATTACTAAGAGGCTGATGGCCTCTGGCTTGATAGGATACTGCCGCTGTGGGGTAGAATTTTGGGATTTTTAATGAAATAGAAACTGGCTGAGTATTAATTGCTTTTCCTGGGAATTCAATATTCCAGACCTGAGGATCTACCTAACACAAAATATTTTTAGGTATATTGCTGTCTTTTATCGTTTTTTCTATTAAGGCACCTAGGAATGGGGAAGCATGTCTTGGTGCTAAATTAAGAGTTGCTCCAGAGAAGACAAGAAATCTCTTCCTAGTAAAGGAGTAGGACAGTCAGGAAAAACTAAGAAGGTTTGGGTAAAGATTAGCTCTCCAAACCAACATGTTAAAGGCATTGTGAACCATTTGAACTTTGGGATGCCATCAACCACAGTTACAATGCATGTTTTATCTGAAAGAGGCCCGTGAGAGGCAAGCAGAGCAGAAAACTTGGCCCCCATATCTAAAAGAAAACTGATATTTTTACCTGCAACGTCAAGAGTTACCCGAGGCTCCTCCATTGTGATGTCCAGCTGGTTAGAGGGCTGATGGAGGGGGGGGCTTTTTGAGTTTCGGGCATCCTTAGTATTCGAGGGCAGCCATGATGGGAGCAGATGGCCTCAATTCCCTTTGGAGGTGAGGGCAATCTTGCTTCCAATGGTTTTCCTCTTTGCAGAGGGGGCATAACCCAGGTGGAGATGGACCCCGCTTAGGGCGGTCCTTGATCCAATGCCCAGGCTCTTTGCAGTAATGGCAGGTGATAGGCCTCAAGTCTCTTTCCCTCTCTCTATAAGGGGCCTTTTGGTAACTCTGAGGTGGCAGGGATCTATTACCCGATGCTAAGGCAATTAAGTGGGAGTGTCTCTGTGTCTGTAATTGTCTCCTCTGCTCCTTTATTTCATTCACCTTGTCTCTGTTGTTAAAAACCCCAAAGGCCAAATTTAAAAGTTCATTAATGGGAGTTTGAGGTCACGTTTCCTGCCTTTGGAATTTTCTCCTAATATCTGAGGCTGATTGGCTAATAAAATGAGTCCCCAATAATATCTGTTCCTCACGTGAGTCTGGGTTAATATGAGTATATTTTCAGAGGGTTTTAGTTAAATGCCCCCAAAACATAGCAGGATTTTCATTTGCTTTCTGGGTTATTTCCCTTATCTTATCATAAAACAGACTTATTCATACATCTTCTCATTCCCTCAAATAAACATGTTATCATATGATTCTGTTTTTTAAGATCCTCACTACCATTTTGATAATTCCAGTTAGGGTTCTGACCAGGAATAGCCTCTTCTCCTGTTTGTTGTCCTTGATCTTGGGCATAGATTTCATCACCATATGCCTTTGCAGCTTCCTGGATATGAGTCTTTTCATCAGGAGTGCAGCAAGTGGAGAGAATCACATAAAGATCCATCCACATAAGATCAAACATAATAGCCAGGTCTTGAAACCCGTTTATAAACCTATCAGGGCCTTCTGAAAATTGACCCAATCTTCCTTTACACTGGACTAGCTCAGTAATAGAAAAAGGAACATGTACCCTCAATATATTTTGTTCCCCATCTACCACTTCTCGAAGTGGACACGTATTTGAAGGCTTAGACTTAGTTGGATGATAACATGTACCACTTCTAGTTATACCAGCAGGACTGGGTTCCTCTGGAAATGGAGGACAAACAGACTTATAAGTAGGTGGTGTGGCCGGGGAAGTTATTGGTTCTACAGTTGTAGCTGGGGGGTCTGGAGAAGACCTGTTTGGAGTGCTCAATAATAAATCCACCATTGGGTCTGACTCATCCTCTAATTTATGAGAAGCATCTGCATAAAAAAATCACAATTTTCATACAACTTTAGGTTTAAATATAAAGCCATAAAAGTCTGAGCATATAACACTTCTGTAAACTTTCCTTCTTGCTTGCAATAAAGATCAAGCTAATTTATAGTATTAAAATTTATGGTCCCATTTTTGGGCCATCTTTGACCACCCTTTAACTCATACTGAGGCCAGACTGTGTTACAGAAGAAGATAAGCTTCTCCTTCTTTATGTCCTCTATTTTAAAATAACTCCAATTATTTAATATACACCCAAGAGGAGAGTTCATAAGGACAAAAGCAGAATTACCCATGATCTTGTCAATCTGTGTGTACCTCGAGGATTCATTTAGTAATTCTGGAGAGAAAAGAAAAATACAAACCTAGGCCTTTAAAACAAACAAACGCGACAAAACGAAAAATTATTCAGGATCAGATTAACATCTGTCCTCACTGAGCTGTCAATCTTTCCATAGTAGTATCCCACCCATGGAAATATGCAGCTTTCTCTTCTGCATTTCTCCTATGGACAAGCATCCTTGCCATGGAGCTGCAGGCGGATGTAGAGTGAACCTTTGTCCATTCTTTCTCAGAACATACTAGGCACCTAAGTGTCCTTGGTCCAGGATGCAATTTCGGATCGGATATCAGATTCTTGCCCCTATTTAGATCTCTGAGCCTGCTCAGGGACCTCTACTAAAAAGGCAAGCACGCAAGATAAGACAAAATGGAACCAAAAGTTTTTTTAAGAACAGAATATCACTGTGATACTCAACCCCTAGTAACTTGAAAAAGCTCTTAAGTGTAAAACATGCAATAAAAAAATTGAAAAACAATAATTTTTTATACAACTTACAAAGGTGTTTCTGAAGACTTGAGAACATTTCCTAGATAAAACAAAATCAGATGTTAACAGGTGATTAAAACACAGTACATTTTGAGTAGCCAGTTATTGTCCCCTGTGGTGCTGCTATTAATTAAACAGCATAAGTAAGGAAGTTTTATAAGGAGATAAGGGAAAAATTCTCTTTTGACTGTACCCACTTAAGAGACAAAAATCAGACTTACTTATTTTCTTTAAATATTAATTACAAAATAGGAAAGGAAAATCAACCTACTTTAGTTAAGGCAAAAAATTCCAAGAGTGCCCCCCCCCCCGTACCACATGGTCTGCAGGCTTAGCTAGAGCAATGAGATAAAAACACAAAAAATCAACAACAAAAACAATTTTAGCTAGCATTTGTAGCAAAAGGCTAATAGATCAGCCACTAAGGGAAACCTGGGTTGACCCGGGAGGGAGAGGGGAAGAAGCAGGGAGAAAAGTAAAAAAAAAAAAAATGGGAGAGACAGAGGGAGAGAATGCTAGGCCAATTGCTGGCAACTGGCTTTAACAACCCCAGTTTGGGTTCTGCTCACTCACTGGCTAGCTCTCAAAGGTTGATGTAGGTAAAGGAGCCAATTTCCAGTGTGTCTTAGGACCCTGTGGCTTTCCATGGTGACCTGCAATCTGCTGCCAGCTAGAAGTTCAGAGGTGCCTCATGGCCTCAGTGCTAGACTGAGTGCTACTCCTCCCTTCTCCCGGGAGCAAGTGGCTGGGAAGCCCCTTTGGGCTCCATCCTTCCCCTCACCTCTCTAATCCACACATCTCCGAGCTCCCCTGGCATCCCAAACCATCTGCACACACACATAGAGCAACCAACAAAGATGCAAAAATTTGAAGCATTTTGGTAAAACTTACACTGCTGATTGGTCCAAAGTCCCACGTTGGGTGCCAGTTTATGTTGTGGGACAGCACAGTGTCTCTCATGGGTCCTTCGCCTCCATGGTGAAAAGAATTTCAACGTGTGCCAGAAAGGGAAAAGGCAGTAGTTTTATTTTAAGTAAGGCATAGGTACAGAGGGGAAAGAGCACAGGTCACCTCAGGATTCTCTGGGATCGCAGCGGCGAAAGTGCATGTGGCAGGGAGTGATGGCGGCGAAAGAGAGAGAGAGCAAGAGAGTATATGGTCTCTCCTTTTTTATATCACACCTGGAGAGGGGTTGGATTTGGGGGTTTAGGGTGGAGAATCTGGAACTTGGGGCAGCATGGGATATTGGCCCCCTACCTTTGAGGTTTTAAAAAAATGGGAAAAAAAACCCAGGTAGGACTATCAGGAGTGAAGACAGGAAGTCTGGGATATAGGGTCTTTCTTACAATAGGTGTGAGTGGCTTCCTTTTGAGAGGCAAATGAAGCTCTTCAAAAATCACCTCAGGGACTTCCAAAATGAAGTCAGCCCATTGTGAATGGGCCTTGCTTTTTAGGATGAGCAGGTTCTGTTGAAACAAAGTTATTTTCCTTTCCTTCCCAATTGTCTCCTCTCTACCTAAATTTTATTCCTTCTACTCTACCTCATCAGTCAGATCTCATGAACTGTCTGCCACACTCATCACATTAATATGGCTGATGTTTGGTGTGTATCCGCATATGTCATTGGAGCTCATCAGAATGTAAGAAAGACCACACATAGCCTTCCCAGTTGCATCGATAGGGCTTCTCACCTTTGTGTTTGTGTTGGTGACTCAGGAGGTGGGAGCACTTGGTATAAGCTTTCCCACAGTTCTTATACTGGCAGCAATAAGGCTTTAAAAGTGGGGTTTCCCTTTTGGCTGCTCTTTCCTGGGCCCAGGAGTCCTCTGCTTCCTCTGGAGCAGGTGTGGGCTGCTCACCTAGAGGGCAGTCTTTCTGGAAGTCTGATTAGTTCACAATAGAGCCATGGGATTCTAATGGGAACAAGGATTGGGATCCAGCTGAGGGTACCCCAAGTACTTAGGGGTTGCTGAGTGGCAAATTTGCTGAGTGGCAAATTCTGAGCCACAGGGGGCAGCACAGCCTAAGCCTCAGTGGGGGCAAGGTGGAGGCCAACATTTTAGGTGTTCAAGATACTAGTGAGGGATCAGAGAAAGGCAGGGCTGGGGCACCGCTGTGAGGCACCCCTGAGACCTCACTCGGGGCTGAGACTGACATCCTGGTGGGGGTCATTCTTATGTTCTCACTGAAGGTCATGGCCACGTCTGGAATGTGGGCTCTCCTAAGGGCATTATTTGGGGCCCTGTGCAAACCATCACCACAGGCTGGGAGGGTGATGCTCCTCCACTGTAGGTTAGGTTCGGAGGAGTGAGAGTTCCCTGGGGCAGTAGCTCACACTATGCTGCGGGAGTGGCACACTGGGCTGCCCCGGGGCCTGGCAGGCACCAAAAAGGTCAACAGCTCTGGGCCCTGACGGAAGTGTTGAGTGTCTGGTGGGTGAGGTTCCAAGAGGCTTGCATGGCCACTGCTCCAGGAAGACGGAGACATATTGGAGATGCGCACTGCCTTCTCATTATCCTCTTGAGCTACACTCAGCCCTATTTAATCTTGTGTTTTGAAATAGGGTCTCCAGGGCTGGGTATGGTGTCACATGCTTGTAATCTCAGTACTTGGGAGGCTGAGACAGGAGGGTCCGGGTTTGAGGCCAGCCTCAGTTGCTCAGTGAGGCCCTGCAACTTAGTGAGACCCAGGATCCGCTGGTGCACAGCTTTCCACTGACTCAGCTCCTCAACATCCCGCTCCATCTCAGACTGAGACCAGTGGCACACTGGGACTGTGGGAGTTACGAGACCACTTCAGATCAGGCAGAAGCTGGATGTAGCAAGCAGAGGTCCCAGCGCCCTCATGCCTATTTTGGGTCTATTGTGTTAATTAAATATACCACTAAAATGAACTGTGATTCTCTTAATCTTTAATGTAGCTACTGGAAAACTTAAAATCATTTATGGAGTTCACACTTGTGGTTCACATTACATTTCTACGAATAGTGCTGCTTTAAAGCTTGCTCCAAAGTAAGAGACAGATTGTTAAGAGGAGACAAAATGGACAGTCTTTGAGTTCTTTCCTGTTTCAACCATAGTAGCTCTAATTTCACTGTAGAAATTACAATGTTTCTTGTAGTTGGCTTGTGCATAAGACTTTGACCAAAAATGACTGCTAAAAATAAACTGTTATTGATTTATTGCTTCAAACTCTTGACTTTATTAATGAGCAAAACTATATAAAACACTTATTTTTAATCACTTTCTCTTCTCTCTCTCTTTCTTGCTCTTGCTCTCCCTCTCACTCTCAACACAGGGAAATTATACCTCTGAGCTACAACCCCAGGTATTTTTCTTTTTATTATTTTGAAACAATGTCTTGCTAAATTACTGTATGCTGGCCTTGAACCTATGATCCTTTAGTTTCATCCTCTCAAGTACCGGGATTACAGGTGTGGGCCACCAAAACTGACAGCTCTCTCTCTCTCTCTCTCTCTCTCTCTCTCTCTCTCTCTCTCTCTCTCTCTCTCTGTCTTGTCTCTTTTTTCCAGAAGAGTTTATAAACCTGTTATCTCTTTTTTTTTTTTTTTTTGCGGTACTGGGGATTGAACCCAGAGGTATTCTACCTCCGAGCTATACCCCCAGCCCTATTTTTTATTCTTTATTTTGAAACCGGGTCTCACTAAGTTGCAGAGTGCCTCACTAGATAGCTGAGGCTGGCCGAGAACCCGGATCCTCCGGTCTCAGCCTCCCGAATGCTGGGATTACAAGCGTGCGCCACCACGCCCGGCTCTGTTATCTCATTTTAATTACAGGTGATGTCTCCTTTTACTCTCCCAAGTATTCTAGTTTGAACTATAATTTACATGGTTACCCTAGCTCTCACCAACTCTTCACAGGTGCAACATCACAAAATACCTCTTTACCTCCTGGGAACACTGATGCAAATGGAATCAATGCCTTTGTCCATAACTGGGCAACATAGAAATATAGAGAAATTAAAACCTCATGAGTGAATCTTTGATCAGTGGGAGGTAGAAGCCACTGGATTAGTTCTTGCTTCCACTTTCTCCCACATCTTTCCCTTCCAGGGATGGTTTATAAATAGTATTCCTAACAAAGGAGCAAAGCAGTCAATTTCTAAGAATCAGGCAATCAGTAGTATTTAGCATCGGCCAACTCACTAACATGTCCTCATATGAACTCTTCCCCTTTCCCTGACATACTCTCCAATCTTGCTTTCTGAAACTGTATTCCTTAATCAAATCACAGCAGGGAAGACTTGTACATTAGATCTCCTTTCTGGCGGATATAGGCCAGAATAAAACCTCAAACTAGAATGCCTAAATATTTCAGGCTCTGCCAAGTTCATGTATCAACACTGAAAGCTCACAAATTTGGAACTAATCTTGAATTTAGGCAAAATATATTTAGAGGAACTCTATTTTAGAATGATTCACCATTTTATTGTCCTATAGTAAATCAAAGCTTGTTTGGATAACTTGGCTTGTTTGGTGCACTTTCTGTAGATAGTCATCACCTTGTGCTTCTTTTGTAGGAAACAAATCTATAATACATGAGGTATATGGAAAAACATACATGAATGAGCAAAAGTGTATAAAACACCTATTTTTAATCACTTTCTCTCTATCTAAACACAGGGAAATTCTACCTCTGAGCTACAACTTCAGGTATTTTTATTTTTATTATTTTGAAACAATGTCTTGCTAAATTACTGTGTGCTGGCCTTGAACCTCTGATTCTTTAGTTTCCATAGCTGGGCAGCATAGTATATGTAAAAGCATATACCCCATGTATTATAGGTAGACAAATATGCCAAATGTACTATGTCCTCATTCACCCTGGATTCTCTGTTGTATGTGCAGGTCAATTTTTAGGTTCTGCCCTTTTTCTTCTATAATTTCAGCTCTTCTCATTCATGAGTTAGCAAATAAAATTCACCAAGACCACATTTAGGAAAATTTAAGGACTAAAATAGATTCTTCCACGTCTTTGTTGTTCTTTTTATTTCAAATGGCTAGGAAATATTGTATATACACAAGACTAAACTTTCAGTAAATTGTTGTCATGTTAAGCCACTGAGGAGAGTGAAAACACGAAGGTAGACATAAAAAAAAACTTAAAAGAAACACATCCATCTCTGATATTAAATCATTGACCTTCTTGGAATACATTGCTAAACAAAAGTACTATTTCACCCAGGAAATGATAAACCTTTGACATTGTCTTCATGAAATGCTTTTATATCGTGAGGCTATGAGACTAGACAGCATATTTGTGGATCATGGTTTCATTAAAATAAGATCCAGATGCTATAGTTGTTGAATTGTGGATATCTAGGTTTTATTAAAATGAAATCCAGATGCTAGAGGTCTTGGATACAACTCAGGAATCTGCACAAATATTGAGTGTAAAAATATGAATTTTTTAGTCCAGAATACCTATAAAACTACAAGTGAAGTTGAGTGATATATTAAAATACCACCAAAAGTAGTCTGATCAGGAACCCAAACTTAGAACTTGGAAATAAATTTTAGAAAATGCAATCTGTGGAGCTGAATTAAGAACACTGTGATGGTTCTTGTATACCTTGACATTGGAGATAAAAATCTACCAGTAAGAAAGAAGATATAAATACCTTGGGTCTTTTAGAGCCAAAGCAAAGCAAAAATTGGGTAACATTTTTCACTAATTATATAACAGATTATACTCTTATATCAAATACTTTTGATTTCTTAAATATAAAACAGGACTATACTACCCATATGCCTATCAAACTTCCTCCCAAATATACCTCTGAAGACTTTGACTTCTGAAAAGCAACTCTGTAAAAGATATGCTTTTGTGTTTGAAATATTGTAGAAAATGTGGGAAGAAAGTATAATTCCCATGAGACAAAAACCTTGAAACTCAGGAAACAGATGGAAAGAATGTTGTAGATAACATTCTGAGCTGGATTGCAGTGTGTGTGTTTGTGTGTGTGTGTGTGTGTGTGTTCATATATTTGAAATTTTTTTCTATGAAGCCAACATCACATTAATACCAAAGCCAAATAAAGACAGCTCCAGAAAAGAAAAATATAGGCCTATATCACTGATAAACCTAGATGCAAAACTGCTAAACAAAATACTAGTGATGCACATTCAAAACCACATCAAGAAAATTATCCACCATGACCAAGTCAGGTTCACACCAGGGATACAAGGCTGGTTCAACATTCGAAAAACAATGCACGTAATTCACCACATAAGCAGACTCAAAGACAAAAATCACATGATCATTTCAATTGATGCTGAAAAAGCATTTGACAAGATCCAAATACCCATTCATGCTAAAAGCACTGGAGAGAATCAGAATAGAAGGAACATATCTCAACATCATAAAGGCAATATACAATAAGCCCACAGCCAATATCATATTAAATGGAGAGAAACTGCAAGAGTTCCCACTAAAAACAGGAACAAGAGAAGGATGTCCATTATCACCTCTTCTGTTCAATATATTACTTAAGTCACCTTCTTTGCTCATCTAAGGTTTCTCCTTCTTCATCAAGAGGAGTCCTTCTTATGTCCCACTCTCTCCCTAGCTTCCACATATTAGGGAGAGCATACAATGTTTTACTTTTTGTGACTGACTAATCTCACTTAGAATAATGTTTTCCAGTTACATCCATTTCCTTGCAAATTACATGATTTTGTTGTTCTTTATGGCCAAGTAAAATTCCATTGTGTACATATCCCATAGTTTTGTAATCCATTCATCCGTCAATGGACATCTTGGCTGGTTCCATAGTTTGGCAACTGTGAATTGTGTAGCTATAAACATAGACACACATGCATGGGTCCCAATGACAAAAAGCTCATTAATATTTTCACAACTTCAAATTTTCTATCTAAACCCCAGACCTATAGTCTGAGTCCAGATTTGTATTTTACAGCTTCCTTCACATTACCACTAAGATATTTCATAGATATCTTAAAGTTAATATGTCAAAAACAAACCTCCTTCTGGGTGTGGTGGTGGACACTTGTAATCCTACTACTTAGGAGGCTGAGACTGGAGGATCCAGGTTTGCGACCAGCCTCAGCTACTTAGTAAGGCCCTCCACAACTTAGTGTGAACCTGTTCCAAAATAAAGAATAAAAAAATAGGACTGAGGATGTAGCCTGGATGTAGAATGTCCCTAGGTTCAATCCCTAGGACTGAAAAAAGCCTCCTATTATAGATCTACCTGATACCATTCTTGACTCTACCAGTAGTATACAGAAAAAAAAATTTAAACATTAAAATCATATCATATCACTTTCCTACTTAGAAATCTTTGAGTTCTGTTGCTCTTAGGATAAAATTCATATTCCTTAAATTGGCCTATGGGGTCTCCAAATGATCTAGTTTCTGACTACCTCTCTATTCTCATTTAATGCAATTCTTTTCTTGTCTCACTGAGCCTTAGCAAAACATGCCTCCCCTGATGCTATATCATCTGAAACTCCCTTCCAATCCCTGTCTGGAATGCCTTTACCCCAGACACGTGTACAGGTGACCTCAGAAAGTAGTTATAGATATATTCTTTTTGTTCCATGCTAAATTAAAGTATATGAGTCCCATCAGGCAGATTGCCTGCTATCAACCTCTTTGATATGCCCCAAACAGTAATTTTATATACCCTGTGACCTGGTTTCAATGGTTGACTGGATATTCAATTATTTGCTAAGAGTATTGAGAGGATACATACTTTTTTCCTGCTATCTCATTTTCTTGTTAATGAAATACCCCACTTTTTACTGGTAATCAAAAGCAATAATTTAACTGTTATCCTTTACTTTGGTAATACCCTATTCTGTTCTAAATCTACTTGAAAACATGGCGGCATACAAGTACAGGAGTCCAAAGAAAATTAATCACCAACCAGAATTCAGGGACAACAAAAATACATGTTTAAGCACAGTTCCATTTGTTATATGCAACTGTTTTAGAAATACAAACTCTAAACATTCTCTTCTTCATCCTACAGTTTTTCATTTTCATGGGCTTTTGGTCAGGATGTTTCTAAATTGGTAGGCCAATAAAATGGTAGATATCCAGTCTCTTTGGAAATGAAGCCCATCAGGGAGTCATTACATTTCACAGACCTGAGAACTTTAATCATTTTACCTCCAACACTTCTTCAGGAGATTTTAAGCAGCATGAATATAGGAAGAGTGCTACACCTGCTAGCCATAAAATGAACAATTCAAAAGGTTATATATTAACTTCAGGGTAGAAAATAACTTCAGGGTAGAAACAGTATTGCACACAATATGTTTCTTAGATGAAACAATGCAAACTAGAAACTTTCATATAGTTACTGAATATTTTAGGCAAATTTTTACATCACTTATATAAAGTCAGGTACCCCCAAATATTTTCTTGTGAAGCCCTTGTTCTAAATAGCATTGAAAAAAGACCCATTGTGAAATTGTACTTTTGGGCTATCCTGCACTGGGCTTTTTTTCTAGAAGATTCACAGTGCTGCTAGTATATTAAAGACAAAATCATGTATAGCAAAAATAAAACACATCCCAGAACACTCCTAAATATATTTGCCTAACATAAAATTGCTCACACAGTCTGACCTCTATGAATTTTCCAGAGTAGCTGACTATGGTAAATGTTGATGGAAACTATTTTCTTAACCAAAATAGGAGGAAGTCATTACTTGCTGGGCTCAGTACCAGCAGGACATGGGATGACTGATGCAAAAAATGCTCTTAGGACTTTCTGGTCTTGAAAAGGCGAGGGGGGAGAAGGCAAGAGAGACAAACTCTCCAAGCAGAACTCATCTCTTCCTTTTATCACAGGCTTACATAATTAAGACTGGAACATTGAATCTGGGTTCGCAGCCAGCCTCAGCTACCTAGTGAGGCACTACATAACTTAGTGAGACCCTGTTTCAAAATAAAGAATAAAAAATAAGGGTAGGGTTATGTCTTGGGGGTAGAATGCCCCTGATTTCAATCCCCAGTATTGAAAAAAAATCATTGACTGTCTCTGGCTAAGTAGAGCAATGTGTTTGGAGCGTTTAGAAGATAACTTGTTATCTAGCAGTTTTTGCAAAAGAATCAGAGGTTGCCAGTCTTCAGCTCCCTCTTTGGGTCAGTCTTCCACTCTTAAGCAAAGCAAGCAAAAGGTGTAGTGAAACATAAAGAAATACTTTAGATAGTGAAGGGGAATAGAGGTCACTCTTTTCACTTCCCTCAAAAAAGGCAGTCTTCTATCAAAGCAAGCAAGAATCTATAAATCCTTGAGCCAATATTTTTTTAGACTTAGAACAGTTTCCCACAATTACTCATTTCAAACACATAGTGACATTATAAAAGTACTTTCACACAATATTCAAGGAATGGTATTAATGATTCCAGCTATTTATGAGTTTGGTAGTGTAAAGAAATGTTGAATGCAATATTCCTAAAGGGATAAAGGATGTAAGGCCAACATTTTCCTGTATAATTGTTCTTTTTCTTCATCTGTGCCAAGAACTAGAGACAATTATGAATATAAATCATAATGAAACATGATCATTCCTTCAGCTCTCTTCTGAAAAGAATCTAATTATAAAAGAAACGGTAACATGTAAAATTCACATGTGGAATACGTATGACATCTGCCAGCAGACACTGGTAAAAATGAAACTATATTTTCTACACTTATGAGATATTAAATTGATATAAAACCAGAACAGAACATTCTTGGAGAGATATCTAGCAAAAGGTGCACACTCTCACTTTGATTGTATGCTCACAAAATGTTTCCCAAAGAATTATTTCAGGTTCCATGCATGATAGGCTAATAGATCCCTTTAACTCTTTTTAAATTCTCCCAAGCCCCCCAAATCCTTCCTGCACTCCAAGATAGATTAAAATAAACTGCAAACCAAATAAAAACAGTAACAATATAATTATGGAAATTCTTCAAGATTCTTTTGTGAAGAAGGAAGAACATCCCCCAAGATGACAAATATAGCTCAGTCAGTATACAAACACAGGTCCCAAAACATCAACATACTGAAGTCCTGGGAAGCAGCTCAGGCAGCAAAATAAAATCTCTTATCTCCCTGTGGGTCACAGAACATAAATAAAATCAACACAGAGCTAATAAGTGGACTCATATTACCCTTTGCTGTGGCTTTCAGGAAACCTTCCATCAAATTTATTGCCAGGGCTGCTGCATATTATTGTGTTCATTATTAGGTATTATTCTCCCTGAAGATTAATTCAGGGCTTTATGAAGCTGTGTGTTCCAGAGTAATAGATAATTGCAAGTAAGTTAAGAGGTATCACATTCATATCACTATAAACATACAGAATTGTAGTCAAATGTCTAATTATATTCTTGATATAATCTCACCATGATAACTCTCTCCTTGGGACACTGCCAAAATGGGAACATTTCAGGGACATTCAGATTTGAGGAAGACAGATAATGCGATGAGTAACTATAATAAGTTCCATCAATGACATCTGTAAGATGGCAATTTAATCTTTATGAAAGTGAATATTTTGTCACATCACAGGGTATTGATTTTTAACTATTTGAAGTCATAGGTGCCAAAAAAACTGAATTAAACTGAAAAAAGTAACCAGATATTTTTATACATACATCCTATACTTAACTTTTAAAAGGATGAATTAGCACTAGTTTAACTTGTACTTCTGAAGCCAACTTTGAATTTACAGTAGATTTATGTTGATATAAAGAAACTTTATGTTGACATAAATGAAATTTCAATTTGTCTAGATGACTTAAAAATCTTACGTATTCTTCAATCTACTATGTAAAAGATAAATAAAATATAGATTAAATTCACCATTTAAACATTAAGTACTTTGCAGACAGAGCTGTGTCTAAATGAAGAAGCCCAATGTTAGACAGATATTTAGTAAATTACTTTGGTATATTCAACACAAAAAATACATTTGTGCTACTTAAACTTCAAAGTGAATTTCTTATTAGGCTGCCTCATCAAATTTATTGTAAATTCAAATTTCCTCTTTATCTTTGAGTATGATATCAACATGTTGTTTATGTATTTTTAATAAGAGTAATATCTAAAAAGTACTCTTTTATCTCTAGTATAAATTATATAAAATTAGAGATTCTAAGAAAACTAACATATACATCTGTAAGCATGTACTATATAACAGACACTGTTAATAGATTACAGTACCAGACACTGTGAAATATATGTATATACCTTACATATATTAAGCAATATCTCTATGGGTTCAGTTCAATTATCCTTATTTTATACATGAGGAAAACTGAGATAAAAGTTCATATGACTAGTGAAATGTAAAGACAGGATTATAAAGAAGGCAGAGACTTATTTATTATCACCCAGGTTAAACTATCAAGAGAGAGAGAAGGAAAAATATCTTACACTGAAGCTTCATAATTTTTTTTTTTTTTTTTTGCGGTACTGGGGGTGGAACTCAGGGGCATTATACCTCCGAGCTATACCCCCAGCCCTATTTTTTATTCTTTATTTTGAAACAGGGTCTCACTAAGTTGTGAAGTGCCTCACTACATAGCTGAGGCTGACCACGAACCCGGATCCTTTGGTCTCAGCCTCTCGAATGCTGGGATTATAAGCATGCACCACCATGCCCGGCTGAAGCTTCATAATTTTGAATCATTAACCTTCCAAATATCCTGAATCATGTTTGCTGGATAGATTCTGTGAGTGCTATATACAATTAAAAGGCACTCATTTGGAATTAAAATGAAAATCTTATTTTTGCCATTATCATAATCAGAGATTGCTTTATAATTATCAGTTGAATAAGGCATAGTTATTATATGCATCTTTACTAACTAGACGCATATAGTTATTCCTCTATAATATGAAAATTCAATGATTCATTTAGTGACAATTAGAAAAATCACACTTTCATATGAAAATTATGTCTACATTATATGAGATAAGAAGGAGAATTAAAGGGAAAAGAAATGTATTGTGATTAGTTAGTACAATCTAAAATACTCATGATTTTTTTATTTGACTTCATTTGTTTTGGCAGGCAATACAAACTGAGATCAGTTGTGAGTTTCCTTTTAGAAGTATTATTTGTAAAAATTTCTTTCTTCAGAACTTTTTTTTTTTTTTTTTGCGGTAGTGGGGATTAACTCAGGGGCATTCTACCTCTGAGCTACACCCCCAGCCCTATTTTTTATTCTTTATTTTGAAACTGGTTTCTCACTAAGTTGTGGAGTGCCTCACTAAGTAGCTGAGGCTAGCCACGAACCCGGATCCTTCGGTCTTGTAATCCCAAATGCTGGGATTACAAGTGTGTGCCACCATGCCCAACTTCTTCAGAACATTTTCCCTTGCAAAGAATGTTACAATAATTCCAGAGCAGTATTTCACCACACAACAGGAAATAAATAATACGTGTAGATGCTCATGTATTAAAAAATCCAAATATATAGAACTAGGTTACTTTTATGTGGAAATGTACTGGATCAACATATAAAGAGTTTAAGCTGGGTGAGGTGGTGCACACTTGTAATCCTAGTGCTTGGGAGACTTAGACAGGAGAATTAGAGGTTCTTGTTCAGCCTCAGCAGTTTACTGAGACCCTCCACAATTTAGTGAGACCCTGTTTCAAAATAAAAGAATAAAATCAGGCTGGAGGCATATCACAGGTAAAAGCTCCCTTGATAATATCCCCAAAGCTCAGAAAATTAACAAATAATTAAGAAATGGGATGGTGGCAGAGCCCAAGATGGCATATACATGAAACACCTCTTTTTACACTCTGTAGAACTCGAATCAAAACTGCCATAAAGCAACTCCTTGATGGAGGAAAAAAATCAGCTAAAAAGTGAAGAAAATTGAAGTGCAGCTGAACAGAACCCAGAAAGTGGACCAGGGAGAGCAAAGGAACATGAGCACAGCAGCAGTGTGCACTTCGGAGAGGCGATTGCCAATGAGCCAGCAGCCCAGAGTGGGGTATACTAGCACTGAGATATCTAATGACCTCTTGCATACCCAGCGACCAGATTTGGAATAAGTAATTCCAGAACTCCACACCCTAATTAGGCAGCATATCCTTGCATGATCGACAGTGACCGAAACCCCTGGGACATCCAGCTTAAGCCTGCAGTGTGGTCACCCCAGCTCACCTCTCCCTCCAGAGGCAGAGCACCACTCAATTGTAAGTTAACTGTACACCTGTGGCAAATGACAGACTCAGTTTTCTATCCCTCTAGAGATTGGATAGGAGCAGAAGTACAGGAGGGACTCAGAGCACACAGGGCATAAAGACCTTACAGGCACCCTGGTAAATGTCCCACATTTAGACTGCACACCTGCCACCAGCAAAGGCAGACAGAGAGAGATGCATACAGGGCCTGTGGAAAGCATGGATCCTGGGGCTTAAACTGGGTCCAGATTCAGTGATGTCTCCCTGCCTACAGAGACAAAAGTGGCATAAGGGACAGGCCCTGTGGAGAGCTCAGAGACATGAGCTTGCAGCATGAGAGGTGCCAATGGAAATCTATGCCTGAACTGACAAAGAGAGCAAATAAAAATGCCTGAAACATGCTCGAGAATCTAAAATAGTAAGTAGACATTTAAAAGCTGAAAATATCTATGCAGATTCAAAAGGACTGCAAAGGCCAACTCAGCTCTATACTTATATACTTAGAGATTTTATTTTGTTTTTGTTTCTTTTTTACTTTGTTTTTGTTTTGTATTGCTTTGTTTTAGTATGTTTTTTTGTTTGGATGGTTGGTTGCTTTATTATTTTTGCTCACTTGTCAGCTCTCTTCCTCATCCTTTCACAAGCTTCCCACCCTCTATCCTATTTATATTCTTCTCTTCAACACTTTTCTGTATTTCATTTTTCCTTTTTTCCCTGTCTCATCTCAATACCATTTCATACCACTACACCTAATTACTCTACATTGACTACCAGAGTACCCCCACATACCCACTATCTCTAATCTTTACCATATATCACTTCAACACACTCACACTCTTATTTCACTGGATCATACCTTCTACTTTACCCTATTCTTGCATTAATCACTGCAGCTTCTCCCCCCTCATCCAACATTCAGCACTGAACACAACCTGTCCTTGTATATACCAGAGGACATCTCTAAATACCAACTGCAGAGATTGGACCAGAGAGGTGAACCACCAGAAAGGACTGCCAAACACCAAGGATAAACACACCTCTGCTAATAGAAGGAACATCTCTACATCCCACATCAAGGCCTAAAAACACAAAGGACACAAACTGTCCTACTCACACCTCTGAGACAAATCTCCATAATAGAAGAAACAAATGGACCCCAGAAGTCAACATCTGAAATGCACCAATGTACCATTACAGTGGGCATAAGAAGCCCTAGAGTAATTGCAACTCAGTTCCAGATACTATTCATAGAGAGAAAATAAAAATAAGAAACCTATAAATTGAGAGAAAGCTTGCAAGAGCAACAAAGATATAAACTTAAGAACAGGAAAATCATTGGAAGGAAAAATAGCAAAGAAACAATGAGCAACCACAATCCCACAATAGCAGAATTCACCAACATTGAATGGCAGAGACTACCAGAACAATTCAGACGTTTAATAGTAGAAATGATACAAGATTTCCAAAAAGAATGCAAAGAGAGATGGAAAGAAAAAAAAAAGGAACAAATAAAGAATCTGACACCTTGAACAGGAATCAAAGAGAAGCCTTGAAGAATGAGAAAGATGCAATAATTGAAGTGAAGACATCAATACAGACTATAAACAGTAGGTAACTCCATATGGAAAATAGAATATCAATCTTAGAAGAGGACCATTCCAAAAGTGAATTCATAGTACATAATTTAGAAAAAAAATTGACAGTATGAATTGGATATCGACAAGATGTGGGCAAATTTTAAAAGAGCTAACCTAAGAATAAAAGGCACAGAAGAGGAATTAGAAGTTGAAACAAATGGAATAAACCATCTTTTCAAAGAAGTAATATCAGATAATTTTTCAAACATAGAGAAGCTGACACACAGGTACAGGAAACATATAGAACCCCCTCTAGACAAGACAAAAGAAGAGGTTCACCACCCACATAATAATCAGGCTGACCAATGTAGAGCACAAAGAGAGAATTCTAAAGGCAACAAATTAAAAAGTCAAGTGACATTTATAGGCAAACCAATTAGAATCATTCCAGACCTCCCAAACCAAGTCATGAAAACCAGGAAGGGCTGGAGTAACATATTCCAAACACTGAAAGAAAATAACTTGCAGACAAGATTCTCCTACCCAATCAAACTCTCTCTCAAAATTGTCGGGGAAATAAAAGCCTTCCATGACAAACAGAAGCTGAAAGAATTTATGTCTTCCAAACCAACACTAGAGAAAATGCTCAAAGAGATTAACTAAAAGCAGAACTAACAAGTAAACATCAGAACCAGAGAAACAATAATTTCCAGGAAGCAAACAACTAAGCCAAATAAAAACAAACTACCTCAAACAGAAGTTAAAACTCAAAATGTTAGGAATTAAAAATCATCTCTCAATAATCACAATGAATATAAATGGTTTCAACTCCCCAATAAAAAGACACAAGGTGGCAAAATGGATTAAAACCCATAATCCATCTATGTGCTGCCTGTAAGAAACACACCTTACAAGCAAATATTCCCACAAACTAAAGGTGAAGGGATGGAGTAAGGTAATCCATACCAATGGAAATCAAAGACAAGCAGGAGTTGTAACTATGATTTCAGATAAATTAGACTTCAAGCCTAAGCTTACCAGAAGAGACAAATGCAACAATTCAGCAAGAGTAAATGAAAATAGTCAACATTTATGCCCCAAACATATGTTCAGCCACTTTCATAAAACAAACTCTTCATGATATAAAGTCACATATAAACCCCAACTCAATAATATTGGTAGACTTTAATACTCCTCTCAAATCACTAGATGGATATTCTAGACAAAAGGTCAATAAAGATGCCTCAGACCTAAAGAACACCATAAACCAAATGGACCTATTAGACACATACAGTATATTTCACCCAGCTACAGCTGAATTCACATTTTAATCAGCTGCACATGGAACCTTCTCCAAAATAGACCACCATGTAAACACATGGAGACTGAACACCACACTGCTGAATGAGGAATTAGTCATAGAAGAAGTAAGGGGAGAAATTAAAAAATTCCTAGAAACCAATGAAAACAAAGACACAACATGTCAAAATCTCTGGGACACCCTGAAGGCAGTAGTAAGAGGAAAATTTATAGCACTGCGTGTCCACATAACAACAGAAAATCTTCAAACAAATAACCTAATGACATAGCTCAAAGCCCTTGAAAAGCAAAGATAGTCTAACCCTAAAGCCAGTAGAAGACAGAAAATTATGAAAATCAGAGCACAAATTAATGAATTAGAAAGTAAAAAAGCAATACAGAAAATCAATAAAACCAAAAGCTGTTTTCTTAAAAAAATGAGCAAGATAAACCAACCTAACCAAAGAAAAAGAGAATCAACCCAAATTACCAAAATAGGAGATGGAAAAGGTGATATTAGCACTGATAGCCAGAGTAGTTCTTAGCAACAAGAACCATGCAGGAGGCATCACAATACCTGACTTCAAACTCTACTAAAAAGCCACAGTGATAAAAACAGCATGGTATTGGCACAAAAACAGACACATAGACCAATGGAGCAGAATAGAAGATTCAGAAACAAACCTACACACTTACAGTCAATTGATTTTTGACAAAGGAGTTTTGTTAGATTTATTCCTAGGTGTGTGTGCGTGTGTGTGTGTGTACTTGTGTTTGTGTGTGCTGTTATTGTTGTTTGGGGGCTATTGTGAATGGGGGTGTAAATTATTGGTATATAGAAAACCTTTTGATCTTTGTACAAAAATTCATTGATTTTTGTATATTGATTTTTGTGTATAGAAAACCTTTCTATGTTTATATATTGATTTCATCAGTTTGAGAAGTCTTCCTGTGGAGGTTTTAGGATCTTCTAAATATAGGCTCTTATCATCTGATTTTTATCCCTTTTATTTTCTTGTCTTGCTTAATTGCTCTAGGAGTGTGAAAGTGGACATCTTATTCTTATTTATGATTTTATAAGAAAATGCTTTCAGTATGATTTCAGCTTTAGAGTTTTCACAGATAGGCATTATGAAGTTAAGATAAGATTATATCTGTATTTCTTCAGGGTTTTTTTTTATCATGGGTGGGTATTGAATTTTGTCAAAGGTTTTTTTCTACATCTATGGAGATGATCACGTAATTTTTGTCCTTAATCATATTTATATATTCCATTACAGTTATTGATTAATGTATATTGAATCAGCCTTACATCCCTGGAATGAAAGCAACATGATTATAATGTACAATTTTCTTAATGTGTTCTTGGTACAATTTTCTAATATTCAATAAAAAGTTTTGTACTTGTGCTCATCAGGAATATTGGTATGTCTGTAGTTTTCTTTCCTTGACTATTAGTATTATTTTTCTGGTTTAGGTATCAGGGTAATACAAAATGAATGAACTTGGAATAATTTGAGTAGCATCTGGATTAGTTCTTTAAATATCTGTTAGAATTCAGCAAATAATCCATCTTTCCCTAGGCCTTTGTTTGATGGAAGCATTTTTTGTTTCTTTTATAAGTTTCTAGTAATTGATCTGCTTGGGTTTTCTTTTCTTTGTGTGTGTAATACTGGGAATTTAGCCCACGGGCATGCTTCTTCTGAGCTGCACCCTCAGCCCTATTTTTATTTTTAATTTTGAAGCAGCGTTTCACTGAGTTGCTGAATCTGGCCTCAAATCTATGATCTTCCTGTTTCAACCTCCTAACTTCATATTTCAACCACCTAACCTCCTCTTTCAATCTCCTAGCCTCTGGTTTCAGCCTCCATGGTGTGTACTACCATGCATGGATTTGAGTTTCCTATATCCTTTTGGCTCAATTTTGTTAGGACGTATGTGTCTAAAAAATTATACATTTCTTTTAGATCTTTAATTTATTAAAATATAAAATTCCAAAGTAGTCCCTAATGATCATCTGGATTACAGTGATGTCTCTAGTGATATTTCTATTTTCACCTCTAATTTTATAAATGCAGGTCTTCTCTCTCTTTGTTAGAATGGGTTCTAAGAATTTATAAGTCTTCTTTATCTTTTTTTTTTTTTTGCCATACTGGGGATGGAACTCAGGGGCATTCTACCTCCGAGCTATACCCCCAGGCCTATTTTTTTTATTCTTTATTTTGAAACCGAGTCTCACTAAGTTGTGGAATGCCTCATTAGGTAGCTGAGGCTGGCCGCGAACCCGGATCCTCCGGTCTCAGCTTCCCAAATGCTGGGATTACAAGCGTGCGCCACCACGACCAGCTCTTCTTTATCTTTTCAAAGAGAAAACTTTGCTTTATTTCACTAAGAATTTACAAATGGCTAATAAGCAACTTAAAATATGCTTTGTATCATAAATGATTAGAGGTGTGCAAAGTAATACTTCATACCCATTATAATAAAACTGACATACCCTGTAATAAAAATTACAGGCACAAATATGAGTTTTGTGATGCCTTAGTTGACTCAGTTCACCATTGAAAATACCACGTAATGGGTGGCTTAAACAACAGAAATTTACTTCTTACAATTCTAGAGACTGGAATTCAAAGATGAGGGTACCAGTGCAGTCATGTTCTTGGTGAGGGCCATCTTTCTTGTTATTTTCTCTCACAATATTTACTGGGTACATGCATAGAGAAAGATAGAGATGCGATGAGAACAAGAGTGAGGGTGAGAGCGAGAGCAAGAGAGAGAGAGAAATGAGAGAGATCTCTTCCTTTCCTTAAGATGTTCTACCTAATGACTTTAAATACTCCTAATTACCTCTTTAAAGCCCTACCTCAAATATCATCACATTGGGAATAAGGGTGTCAGCATATAAATTGGGAGGGGGAGCACAAACATTCAGTCCATAGAAAATAAAATGTGGAGAAATGATACAGCTCATAGGAAGATAAAATGGTATAATCACATATATAGTTTGGCATTTTTTTCAAAGATAAACACAAGAATATTGAATAATATTTTTGGTGATGAAAGGGTTATCAGGGGATATCAGAGAATAAATTTAAAAATTCTTAGAATTAAATGAGGATAGAAATACAACATACCCAAATCTCTGACTGCATACATAAAAAATCAGAAATATTTCAAACAAATAACCTAATACATCTCAAAGTCTCAGAAAAAGACCCGATCTTTCCCCAAACCAATAGAAATAAAGAAATAAAAAATCACTTAATATTAGAGAACAAAAGAACACAATGCAATGGATAAATAAAATGCAGTTATAGTTGATAAAGTCATTTCTCTCCAAAAAATGTATTTCAGTCTTCACTCCTAGTGTCTGTAAATGTGAGTTTGTTTATAAATGTTATATTGGCATTAGCCTAGGAACTCCTGAGGCAAACAGAAGCTGAAAAAAAATCAAGGAAGTACTCTTTTCTATAATCTTTAGATGGAGCACAGTATGGTTAGATAGAGAATGTTCCCTAAAATGCTCATGTATGAATGATACAGTTGATATAATTAAATTATGAGGGTTGTAATTGTACTTTTGTCTTTGATTCTCTTTGCTTGTTCTCTCTTGCTTCTGTACTCCAGTGATGTGAGAGCCAAAGACATGTTCTCTCCCTCTCTCTGCTTCCCTTCACCATGCCCTGTGCTCTGTACACCTGGCTTCACATGGACTGAATCTCTAAATCTCCAAAAATGGTAAGCAAATAAATCTTCCTTTTTCTAAGTCATGTGGTCAGTTGTTTGCAATTGTAGTAGTAAGAATGTTGACTGAGATAGGGAATGACTATGCTACCACCTTGATTTTTTACTGTAGCCTCAAAAACTATAAGAAAATACATTTCTCTTATAGTCTTAAAGCTACTAATAAATACAGGAAATTTTGTTATGGTAGTCCTAGGTAACTAAGATATTTATATATCCATATAATTATTTTTCACTTTTCAGAAATGAAATATTGATATGTTGATAGATGAACCTTGAGATTATTATACATAGATTTATCAGAGGAATATGTATAAACAGATAGTGGCTAGGAAGTGGAGTATTTGAGTCTTGCTGCTCCTTCTTCACTTGAACATTACTATTGAAGTATAATTTTATGTAAAATTCATCTTATTTAAGGGTATAATTCAATAAAATTTAGTAACTTTATGAACTTGTGAAAACAATCCTATTTTAGAACATTTCCTTTACCCTCTAAAAAGGACAATCATGTCCATTAAAGTCAATTCCTTTATTAACTCTTAAAAACCACTGCATAATTTTAAATGTTTCATGTGGTTATAGATTTTGGAAAGGTAGTTATAAAAGCATGTCAGGGCTATAACAATATCAAATATTATTCATCAGTCCTAGTCATACAGATTTTTTGAAATTCATACTAAAATCTTGGAATATATTATTGTCTTCTTGGCATAGGGAATATTATCAGAAATAACTTCTGAAAGGAGACATAAGTGGGGAAATAAAATCAAAGAAAAAAAAAACAAAGACCTTTTACTATTTGTTAACACTTTAAAATAATTGTTATGCTATTTGTTCAGGGATCTCATTACATGAACATAATTATATTTGAGGCATAGATAATTGATAATTCTTATAAAATAGAATCTCAGACATCGGTTTAACAGAAACCAATGAATAGTAAAATCATATTGACAACATCAATGGTTAACAAATCTCAGACATTGGTTTAACAGAAACCAATGAATGTAAAATCATACTGACAACATCAATAGTTAACAAATATTAATAACTTGGGTGCAGTAGTACATTGAAATAGTCAATAACCTCATGGCCAGAAAGAAACAAAAGAGAAAAGAGGCAGAAAATTGGCATTTATTGAATGTATACTATATGTTAGGCTCTTCTATATACATTATCTCATTTTATAATTGCATTTTCTGCAAGTTTTATATTTTTTCTCTGCTCAAGGGCTAAGGAAACTGAGGTTTACAGGCTGATTAACTTGCCAAGATAAGATAGATAATACAATTTGAGCTCAGTATGTGTCCCAGTCTATACACTATACTGTTTAAATGTTTGTTTGAAAACCTAACAATTTATCAAGATAGGAGAATGTGATAAAAATCCTGATTCCCAAAGCAGCATCAGGATTTATGTGGAGTGCCCAGGCATGAGAATATTTTAAAGCTCAAAAAGTCATTCTAATGTGCAGCCATAGTTGAAAAATCATGTCAAGAAAATAAATATGATTCTCCAGTGGAAATTTTATAGGTCTAGAAATTTAAAAAAACTATAATTTATATCTCTTTAATTGCACCGATTTTGCCTGTGACATCTTTAAAGTTATCCAACTACTCTTGTTTTCTCAGATCTTTTGTATATAATTTTTAATACCATCCTACACTACCTTGCATGAGGCTCAAGTTGATAATCCATCCATCCATCCATCCATCCATCCATCCATCCATCCATCCATCCAATCAATAACAAATTTTGAATCCTTCCAAGTGCAAGGCACTCTTCTAGGTACTTGGAATACATTGGTAAATAAAATGGACACAATTCAGCCAGGCATGGTGGCACACGCTTGTAATCCCAGCATTTGGGAGACTGAGACTGGAGGATCTGGGTTAGTGGCCAGCCTCAGCTACCTAGTGAGGCACTTCGCAACTTAGTGAGACCCTGTTTCAAAAAAAGAAAGAATAAAAAGTAGGGCTAGGGTATAGGTTGGAGGTAGAATTCCCCTGAGTTCATTCCCCATTACTGCCAAAAAAAAAATGGACATGATTCATATAGTCATAGAACTTATATACTAAAGGGGGTAGGCAGAAAATAAAAATTAGAAATGTAATTGATATAGTATGTTAGAAGTAGATATGTGAAAATAGAGCAGGATTTGGAATTCAAAGTGTATAATCAGCAGGCAAAAGAATGGCAAAAAAAATTAATTTAAGTGGGGGTTCACAGAAGTCTCAACTGTGAGGTGAATATATATGGAAGTGTTGTGAAAGTGTAAAGCATTGCATGTTCACATAAAATAGTGTCATAGTAGTTCTTGACGACTGAAAAGGTGGGAAACAAAAGCTATCTGCTAATGTCATTATCAGTGAATAAGTATTTCAATTAAAACATATTAGCTATTATAAAATAATATTTAGGTTCACAATGACAAACACATGTTAAAAATCATTTCACTGATGAATTTTTACCAATTGTTTGAACCTGGCCTGATTAATGCTGATATAATTTTTATTATTATATTGAACCTGAAATCCAAACTATTATTTAATATGGTCTATTCAGGCTCTATTTAAAGTGAAAAGAAAATTTAGAAAAAGCTATTATCAGGACTTCCGGGAAGATGGTGTAAGAGTGAAACACCTCTCATCAGGTACTGTGAGCTTGATTCAAATCTGCCATAGAGGCAGCTTCTTGACAGAAGAAAAAAAAAAACATAAAAAAGGTGAAAAATGCTATGAAAACTAAAATACAACTGATCAAAATCTGGAAGGCCAACGAGGGAGAACAAAGAAGTCTGTCTGTGCGGCCGTGGTGCCACACTGCAGAGTGGAGGCCGCCATTGAGCCAGCCCTTGGCCCTTCTGCATTCCTGGCAACCAGAGGTGGAGTGAGTGACTCCTGAACTCCACATCCTAACCAGTCAGCATACTGAAGCACCTTCAACAGTGACCAGAATGCATGGAAAAACCAGCTTAAGCCCGAGTGGGGCCATTCCAACTCACCTCTCCCTCCAGAGCTGGAGCAGCGATCAACTGCACTGCAGAGCTTGAATCAAAACTACCACAGGAGCAGCTTCTTGATGGAAGGAAAGAGAAGCAAAGCAGCAGAAAAGTGAACAAAGCAACAGGGGCAGCTGGTTGGAACCCAGAGAGCAAACCAGGGAGAACAGCGAGCCAGAATGTGTGCAGCAGTGGAAGTCACCATATTGTCAGTGGTCATTTTGTTAGCCGCCATTTTTTCAGCTGCCCACAGCAGCAGGAATCTACCCAAAAGATCTGCAGAGGCCAAATCAGGTCTGCTCTTACAAACTTGCCGGGATTTTTATTTTATTTCTTGTTGTTGTGTTTTGTTTTCTGGGGTTTTTTGCTTTGTTTTGTTTTTACTCTGTTTTCACTTTGCATTGCTTCGATTTATCTATGTTTGTTCTGAGGATTGGTTGCTTTGTTAGCTTTTGCTAGACCCTAGAATTCAACACCTAAAACCCACCAGAGGCACCAATAGAGCAGGCAGAAGAAGTACCAGAGTAATTGCAACTCAGTACAAGATACCATTCACAGAGAGAAAATAAAAATAAAAAACCTATAAATTCAGAGAAAGGGTGCAAGAGCAGGAAACATACAAATTTAAGAGCAGGGAAACCATGGTAAGAAAAAATACCAAAGAAATAATGAGTCAACACAACCCCACAATAACAGAACTTAATGACACTAAAGGGGCAGAGCTTACCAGAAGAACAATTCAGATATTTAATGATAGAAATGATACAAAACTTCCAGAAAGAATGTAGAGAGAGCTGGAAAGAAATGAAGGAACAAATAAACAAAGAATCTGACACTGTGAGCAGGAATCATAGAGAAGCCTTGAGGGAAATGAAGGATGTGAAAGATGCAATAATAGAAGTGAAGGCATCAATACAAACTATAAACAGTAGATTAGACCCGATGGAAAACAGAATATCACTCCTAGAAGATGACCATTCCCAAAATGAATCCATTATACATAATCTAGAAAAAAAATTCGACAGTATGAATTGGACATTGATGAGATCTGAGCCACTTTTAAAAGAGCTAACCTAAGAATAAAAGGCATAGAAGATGGATTAGAAGTTGAAACCAATGGAATAAAGAACCTTTTCAAAGAAGTAATATAAGAGAATTTTCCAAACATAGAAAGAAAAGTTGAGCCGGGCGTGGTGGTGCACGCTTGTAATCCCAGAATTTGGGAGGCTGAGACCAGAGAATCTGGGTTTGCGGCCAGCCTCAGCTACTTAGTGAGGCACTCCGCAACTTAGTGAGACTCAGTTTCAAAATAAAGAATAAAAAAAAATATGGCTGGGGTATAGCTGGGGGTAGAATGCCCCTGAGTTCAATCCCCAGTACCGCAAAAAAAAAAAAAAAAAAAAAAAAAAAAAGAAAAGAAAAGTTGACACACAACTACAGGAAACATATAGAACTCCCTCTAGACAAGACCAAAGAAGAAGTTTACCACACCACATAATAATCAAGCTAACTAATGTAGAGGCTACGGAGAGAATTCTAAAGGCAACAAAATTAAAAGAGCAAGAGACATATAGAGGCAAACCAATTAGAATCACTCCAGACTTCCCAAACCAAGTCATGAAAGACAGGAGGGGCTGGAATAATATATTCCAAACTCTGAAAGAAAATAACTTGCATCCAAGATTCTACTACCCAGCAAAACTCTCTTTCAAAATTAATGGGGATATAAAAACCTTCCATGATAAACAGAAATTGAAAGAATTTATGTCTTCCAAACCAGCACTAGAGAAAGTACTCAAAGAGATTAACTACAAAGAACTAACAAGTAAACATCAGAACCAGAGAAACAATAATTTCCAGGAAGCAAACAACTAAGCAAAGAAGAACAAACACTACCCCAAAGATAAGTCAAAACCCAAAATATTAGGAATTAAAAATCATCTGTCAATAATCACGCTGAATATAAATGGTCTCAACTCCCCAATAAAAAGGCACAAGGTGGCAAAATGGATCAAAACCCAGATTCCATCTATATGCTTCCTGCAAGAAATACACCTTACAAGAAGAGATTCCTACATGCTAAGGATGAAGGGCTTGAGTAAGGTAACCCATGCCAATGGAACTCGAAGACAAGCAGGAGTAGCAACCGTGATATCAGATAAATTAAATTTCCAACCTAAGCCCATCAAAAGAGACAAAGCAGGCCACCTTTTACTAGTAAAAGGAACAATACAGCAAGAGTAAATAATAATTATCAACATCTATGCCCCAAACATAGGTGGAGCCACTTTCATAAAGCAAACTCTTCATGATATAAAGTCACACATAGATCCCAATACACTAATACTAGGAGACTTCAATATTCCTCTCACATCACTAGACCAATCTTCTAAAAAAAAAGGTCAGTAAAGATGCTTCAGACCTAAATAATACCATAAACCAAATGGACCTGTTAGACACATACAGAATATTTCACCCAACTACAGTTGAATTCACATTTTTCTCAGCAGCATATGGAACCTTCTCCAAAATAGACCACATTCTGGGCCACAAAGAGAGCACTGGCAAATTAAAAAAAAATATAACATAATTCCCTGCATCTTTTCAGACCACAGTTGAGTGAAACTACAAGTCAACTTTAAGAAGACCTAGAGTAACCATGTAAACATATGGAGACTGAATTCCACACTACCGAACGAGGAATGGGTCATAGAAGAAGTAAGAGGAGAAATTAAAAAATTCCTAAAAACCAATGAAAACAGAGACACAACATATCAAAACCTCTGGGACACCTTAAAGGCAGTACTAAGAGGAAAATTTGTAGCACTGAGTGCCCATATAAGAAGAACAGAAAATCACCAAATAAATAACCTAATGACACAGCTCAAAGCACTTGAAAAACAAGAACAGTCTTACCCCAAAGCCAGTAGAATACAGGAAATTATGAAAATCAGAGCAGAAATTAATGAAATAGAGAACAAAAAAAACCAATATAGAAAATCCACAAAACCAAAAGCTGGTTTCTTGAAAAAATAAACAAGGTAGATAAGTCATTGACCATCCTAACGAAAAGAGAGAATCAACCCAAATTACCAAAATAAGAGATGAAAAAGTTGATATTACCATCGACAGTGCAGACATACAGAAGATCACCAAAAACTATTTTGAAAAACTATACTCCAACAAAGTGAAAAATCTAGAAGAAATTGACAACATTTACATACATACAACCTTCCTAAATTGAGTCAAGAAGATATAGAAAACTTAAACCAACTAATAAAAATCAAAGAGATCAAAACAGCAATAAAGAGTTTACCATCAAACAAAAGCCAAGGGCCAGATGGTTCTCCAAGTGAATTTTATAAAACATTTATAGAAGAGCTAGTCCCAATACTCCTCAAACTATTCCATGAAATAGAAAGAAACAGGCCCCTCCCAAACACATTCTATGAAGCCAACATCACATTAATACCAAACCCAAATAAAGACAGCTCAAGAAAAGAAAACTATAGGCCTATATCACTGATGAACTTAGATGCAAAACTGATAAACAATATACTAGCAATACACATTCAAAACCACATCAAGAAAGTTATACAGCATGACCAAGTCAGGTTAATCCCAGGGATGCAAGGCTGGTTCAACATATGAAAAACAATCCATGTAATTCACATAAACAGAATCAAAGACAAAATCACATGATCATTTCAACTGATGTTGAAAAAACATTTGACAAGATCCAACACCCATTCATGCTAAGAGCACTGCAGAGAATCAGAGTAGAAGGAACATCATAGAGGCAATATACAATAGGCCCACAGCCAATATCATATTAAATGGAGAAATACTGCAAGAGTTCCCCCTAAAAACAGGAACAATACAAGGATGTCCACTATCATCTCTTCTGTTCAACATAGTACTTGAGACTCTAGCCAGAGCAATAAGGAAAGAGAAGGAAATCAAATGGATAAAACTAGGGAATGAAGAACTAAAAGTATACCTCTTTGCAGATGACATGATACTATACTTAGAAGACCCAACAAAGTCAGCCAAAAAACTTATAGAAATGATCAACAAATTCAGCAAAGTGCCTGGATACAAAATCAATCTTAAAAAATCAGAAGCTTTCCTGTATCCCAACCATAAAACCACTGAAAAAGAATTCCAGCAAACAATTCCACTCACATCAGCAACCCAAAATCTAAAATAATTAGGGCTAAACCTAATCAAAGAGGTGAAAGACCTCTATAAGTAAAACTACAAAAAGCTGAAAAAAGAAATTCACAAAGACCTTAGAAGATGGAAAAATCTACCATGCTCTTGGATAGGCAGAATAAATATCAAAATGGCCATCCTCCCAAAAGTGATCTACAGATTCAATGCAATACCCATGAAATTACCAAGGTCACTCCTCACAGACATAGAAAAATCAGTCCTTAAATTCATCTGGAACAACAAAAAGCCCAAGATAGCCAAAGTAGTTCTTAGCAATAAAAACCATGCTGTATGTATAACAATACCTGACTTCAAACCCTACTACAAAGCCACAGTATTAAAAACAGCATGGTATTGGCACAAATACAGACACATAAACCAACGGAACAGAATAGAAGATTCAGAAACAGACCCACGTGCTTACAGTCAACTGTTTTTTTTACAGTTCAACATCATTAGCAATCAGAGAGATGCAAATAAAAACTACCTTGAGATTTCACCTAACTCCAATCAGAATAGCAATCATCAGGAACACAAACAACAACAAATGCTTGCGAGGGTGTGGAGAAGTGGGAACCCTAATACATTGTTGGTGGGATTGCAAATTAGTGCAACCACTTTGGAAACAATATGGAAGATCCTCAGACGAATGGGAATGAACCTACCTTATGATCAGGCAATACCACTTCTAGGTATCTACCCAAAAGAATGAATACCAAACTATCAGACCAATGCATGTGTATATATATATGTATATTTATAGCTGCACAGTTTACAATTGCCAAACTATGGAACCAGCCACGATGTCCATCAGCAGATGAATGGATTACAAAACTCTGGGATATGTACACAATGGAATTTTACTCAGCCATAAAGAAGAACAAAATCATGTTACTTGCAGGGAAATGGATGGAACTGGAAAACATTATGTAAAATGAGATTAGTCAGTCACAAAAAGTAAAAAAATCACATGTTCTCCCTAATATGTGGAAGCTAGGGAGAAAATGGGACATAAGAGCGACTCCAGATGAAGAAAGAGAATCCTTAGGTGAGCAAAGAATTTGACTTAAGGGATGGTGATGGGGGCAGGGAAAATGAGCATGATGTCCTTTCATGAACACATGAAAGCCAGTCACTAAACTGTCCCTACCCCTTCTATCTTTTAGCTAGAGAGTGGGAAAACATTTTGATTTTAGTGCTTTGGGTCTCTAAGTGTCTTACTCCTAACCTAGTCACCAATCTTTGACTAAACATATGTCATTTTACTTAGCCACTTAAAATGAACACATACTGATCTCTTTAACAATACATGACCTTGAATATGAAAAAGTAAAACACACTTTTCCCCCTCACCCTTTTTACCCTATCATCAGCATATTAATGTTCTTCATAATCATTTTTTAGAAATGTGTCATGTTTCTAAATAGATATGCAGTGTGAAACTGTATAGAGAAAAATAACAGACCCTGGGCTTTTTTTTCCATACTAGGAGTTGAACCCAAAGACATTATACCTCCAAGCTTTACCATCAATATATTTTATACTGGCTATTGAACTCAGGGTCATTCTACCTCTGAGCAACACTCCCAGTCCTATTTTATTTTTTATGTTGAAACAGGGTCTCACTAAATTGTCAAGTGCCTCACTAATTTCGTCCTGCCTCAGCCTTCCAAGTAGTTGGATTACAGGTGTGTGCCACCATGTAATATTAATTTTCTAAAACCAGTTTGCCACTTAGATGAAGCATTGAAAAAGCTTGAAAAATGTATAGTAATTTGCACTTTCTGAGATTTACTAATTAATCCTGTTTTCTAGCTTCACTTGGGAAAGAAGCAATGATTTTTAAAAATCTTCAAATAGCTTACTTAAGTCATAAACACTAAACTTATTTTGAAACCAGCAGTTTGATGGCAATAATATTTTAATAAAATGATTTTACAATAACATGACCCCTCATAGACCTCATTACAGCCACACCCTGAGTTCCACAATATTAGTTCTCTCATATTTATAACTTGGTTCTAATAAGTATGATTTGATTTTAATTTTTGAATGAAGTTGTGTTGCCATTTAAATTACCTCTCTTACATTTCATTTAAAAAATCATTTAAATGTCAAATAGCAAATGGCAGTGAAAATGCAATAAAAGTAGAATGTGTTTTACATCTTATGTTTTATTTCTAACCAGTTGTGCAATGACTCTTCCTAACAAAAAACTTGCTTTTGGAGCAGATAATCACACTATTCTTTGTGGATGGACTTAGATAACCTTCTTAAAACCATGAGTTCATTTTGATATATTGAGATCATGAGATGCATTTAACAATGATTCGAAGTTGCACTGAGCTTAGCAGAAGAATGCAACAATAATTTTGGGAGTTTTTGAGATAATTAATTTTATGTGTTAAGTTGAATGATTCACAGGGTGTCTTTTGGGTATAGTCTAGATGTATCTATGAGGATATTTGGATTAATTAATATTTATTTTATTTATTTTGTATTTATAATATGCTTTTGTTGGTGCATTATAGTCTCACATCATAATGTAAATCATGTTGACAGTAAAATATATGCACACAGAACTTGAAGCCCCCCCTTCATCTTCCCATTTCCCCATTCCCAATACAGAGTACTGAGGTTGACATTGGTATATTCACACATGTATATACACGTAGTTGATGGTAGTGTTTCCATTGTTGAACAGCAGTCTTCCCCCTGCCATAGGGATATTAGACCACCTTCCTGGATCCACTGGAGTTTCTCCTCCATTATCTGGAGTCCTACTGGTATTTCAGTTACTCCCTAGCTTGTGCATAGTCAAGAAAACATATGCCACTTCACTTTCTATGACTGGCTAATTTCACTTAACATAATATTCTCCAAGTCATTTCATTTTCTTGAAAATTACATTATTTTATTCTTTATTGCTGAGTAGAATTCCATTGTGTGTATTTCCCATAGTTTTGTGATCCATTCATCTGTTGATGGACACCTGATTTGTTTCCATAATTTGGCTATTGTAAATTATGCTGCTATGAACATGGGTATACATATATTACTGTAGTTCTCTGGCTTCGGTCTCTTTGGAAATGTACCCAGGAGTGGTATAGCAGGATCATATGGTGTATCCATTCCCAGTTTTCTAAGGAATCTCCACACTGATCTCCATAGCTGCTGAAGTATTTTGCAATCCCAACAACACTGTAAAATTATCTATTTCCCCACATACTCACCAACACTTATTGTTATTTGACTTCTTTATGAATGCCATTTTGATTTGGGCTAGATGGAATCTCAAAGTAGTTCTGATTTACATCTTCGTGATTGCTAATGATATAGAATATTTTTTCATCTATCTGTTGTCCATTTGTATCTCTTTTTTATGCAGTATCTATTCAATTCGTTTACCCATTTCTTGACTGAGTTATTTGTTTTTTCTAGTGTAATGTCTTTTAAGTTCTTTGTATATTCTACATATTGGTTCTCTATCAGAGGGAGAGCTGGCAAAGATCTTCTCCCATTCCCTAGGCTTTTTCTTTACATTCATATATATATATATATATATATATATATATATATATATATATATATATATATATATTTGCGGTACTGGGGATTGAACTCAGGGGCATTCTACCTCCGAGATATACCCTCAGCCTTATTTTTTATTCTTTATTTTGAAACCGAGTCTCACTAAGTTGCCGAGTGCCTCACTAGGTAGCTGAGGCTGGCCGCGAACCCGGATCCTCCGGTCTCAGCCTCCCGAAGGCTGGGATTACAAGTCTGCGCCACCACGCCTGGCTCTTTCTTTACATTCTTGATGGCTTCCTTTGATGTGCAGAAACTTTTTAGTTTAATGTCATCCCACTTATTAATTCTTGTTTTAATTTCCTGAGCTTTGGGGGTCTTTTTGAGGAAGAATCTACTTGTGCCTATGTGTTTTAGTGTTGGACCTATGTCCTCCTCTCATAGCTTTGTAGTCTCTGGTCTAACTTCCAGATCTTTGATCCATCTCAAGTTGACTACTGTGCAGAGTGAGAGGCAAGGAATTAGTTCCATTATTCTACAACTGGGTAACCAGCTTTCCCACACCATTTGTTGAAAAGGCTGTCTTTTCTCCAGCATATGTGTTTGGCTCCTTTGTCAAAGACCAATTGGCTATAAATGTGTGGATTTGTTTCTGTATCTTCAATTATGTTCCATTGGTCTATTTGCTATAGTAATAAAAACACCATGCTGTTTTTATTACTATAGCTCTGAAGTGTAATTTGGAGTCAGCAATTGTGAAGCCTCCTGCATGGTTCTTATTCTTGAGAATTGCTTTGGCTATTCTGGGTCTTTCATTTCTCCATATGAAATTTATGACTGATTTTTCTAACTCAGTGAAGAATGATATTGGTATTTTGATAGGAATTGCTTTGACTCTGTAGATAACATTTGGTAGAATGTGATAATATTTATTCTGCCTATCCAAGAGCCAGGGAGATCTTTTTATCCTCCAAGATCTTCTTCAATTTTTTTCTTTATTGTTTTATCATTTTCATTGTAGAGGTTTTTTACCTCCATCATTAGGTTAATTCCTAGGTTATTTTACTGGTTTTGACATTATTGTGAATGGAATTGGTTTCTGGATTTCTTTCTCAGTGGATTCATGGTTGGCATATAGCAAAGCTACTGATTTTTTAGGTTGATTTTGTAACCCACTACTCTGCTGAATTTGTTGATCAGCTCTAGTAGTCTTTCAGTTGAGTTTTTGGAGTCTTCTAAATATAGGATCATATCATATGCAAAATAAGATAATTTTAATTCTTCTTTTCCTACTTGAATTTCTTTCATATCCTTCTCTTGTCACATTGCTTTGGCAAGAGTCTTGAGGACTAACTATGTTGAAAAGATGTGATGATGTTAGGCATTCTTGTCTTGTTCCTGATTTTAAAGGAAATTCCAAGTTTTTTTATCATTCAATATGATGTTGGCTTTGGGTTCATTGTATATTGCCTTAATTATGTTGAGGTAAATTTCTTCTATTCTGTTTTTTGGCAGTGTTTTTTAGCATGAATGTGTACATGCTTTTTTCAGTGTCTTTTGAGATGATCATGTGATTTTTGTCCTTAGTTCTATTTATGTGTTAAATAATATTGATTTCCATATATTGAACCAGCCTTGCATTCCTGGGATGAAACAAACTTGATCATGGTGCACGATTTTTTCGATGTGGTTTTGAATGCACATGGCTAGTATTTTGTTTAGAATCTTTGAATATATGTTCATCAATAATATTGGTCTGAAATTTTCTTTTCCTGAGGTAGCTTTATTTGGTTTCAGTATTAATGTGATACTGGCTTCATAGGAGTTTGGAAGAGTTCCATCTCTTTTGATTTCATGGAATAACTTGTGAATTATGGGGATTAGTTCTTTTGTAAAGGTTTTGTAAAATTCAGCTGGAAAGCCATCTGGACCTGGAATTTTTTTTACAGCAGAATTTCTATTGCTGTTTCTATTTCTTTGCTTGCTATTGGTTGGTTTAGGTTTATTTCCTCTTGGCTCAATTTAGGTAAGCTATGTGATTAGAAATCTGCTGATTTCTTCCATGTTTTTCCATTTATTGGAATATACATTTTCAAAATAGTTTCTGATAATTCTCTGGATTTTCTCACTGTCTCTGATGATGTATCTTTTTAAATTTCTGATTTTAATAATTTGGGTTGATTCTCTCTTTCTTTTGATTAGGTTGGGTAGGGGTTTGTCAATCTTATTTCCTTCTACTGGATTTGGAATTAGACTGTTCCTGTTTTTCTAGGCCCCTGAGGTGTGTTATTATGTTATTTATATGGTGACTTTCTATTTTTCCTATGTGGGCGCCAAGTGCTATAAATTTTCTCTTAACCCTGCCTTCAAAGTGTCCCATAGATTTTGGTTTGTCATGTCTCCTATTTTTTTAATTCCAGGAATTTTTCAATTTCTCTTCTTATTTCTTTTCTGATCTAGGCCTCATTCAAGAGTGTATCATTCAGACTTCATGTATTTTTGTAATATGGTCTTCCTCTTGCTTATTTCTACTTTCATTCTGTTGTGATCTGAGAAGATGCAAGGATAATATTACATTTTTTTTAAATTTGCTGGTGCTTGCTTTGTGATCCAGGATGTGGTCTATTTTGGAGAAGGTTCCATAGGTAACTGAGAAGAATGTGTATTCAGCTGTTGCTGGTCAAAATATTCTGCATACGTCTATTAGGTCCTTTTGGTTTATGGTATTCTTTAGGTCTGAAGAGTCTTTACACATCCTTCGTCTGGAAGATCGATCTAGAGGCATGAGTGGTGTGTCCAAGTCTCCCAATATTTTTATATCTTGTTTGCTTGTTCCTTTTATTAATAAGAAGTGACCCACTTTGTCTTTTCTGATGTGTTAAAGTCTATCTTGTCGGATATGAGTATTGCTACCTCGATTGTTTTTGGTCTCCATTCGCATATTATATCTTTTTTCATACTTTCAACTTTAGCATATGGATATCTGGTTGTAAGGTGAGTTTCTTGCAAGCAGTTTATGGTTATATTTTCTGTTTGATGTATTGTTGTTTCTGCTTTGTTTAGTTCCCCAACTGGTGAATTTTGCCTATTCTTTGGTTCTGGAATTTTTTGTTTCTTCTTTATGATTTATTTCTTTAAGTATTTTCTCTACTGCTGGCTTGGTAGTTATGAATTCATTGTTTCTTCTTGTCTTGGAATGTTTTTATTTCTCCATTAATTTTGAATGACATCTTTGCTGGATATAGAAGTCTTGGTTGAAAGTTGTTTTCTTCCAGGGTCTGGAGTATATCAAACTAAGTCCTTCCTGACATTCATGACTTGGGTTGAGAAGGCTAAAGTGATTTTAGTTGTTTTGCCCCTGAATGTCACCCATTCTTTTGTTCTCACTGTTGTTAAGATTCTTTTCTTGGCCTCTGTTAGTCATTTTGATTATTATGTGGCTTGGGGAGGTCCTTTGACCTTGTCTTAATGATTTTCTGTATGTCTTCTATACATGGATGTCCAAATCGTTTTCTATGTTTGGAAAATTCTGTCTTCCAAGAGTGTTTTCCATGTGGTCTAGCCTACCACAGTTAGTTTTTATTTCAGTCTTTAATTCATTTATTGACTGCTTCATTTTGCTCAAAGCCTCTTTCTGGTTCTTTCTTAGAGCCTAAATTTTCTCCTTCATTTCCTGTATACTCTCTTTGAGGTTATTGAGTTGTGGGAGTTTATTGTTTCCTTATTGTTCCTCATTCTCATATTCTCAGAGGTCTCAGTTTTGTGTTTCTTTTCTCTTGGCATCTTCTTTCTCTTTGTGTGTGAGTCCTGTGTCCATTTGTTATCCCTTTATAATAATATCTATGTTGGGGTTAGCATGAGTTTGTTCCCCAGAATCTCTTTTACTAGATATAGTTCTTAGTGCATTCAGACAGGTGTCTGTGATTGGCTGCAGGCAACTGTGCTCTCCAGGCCCAAACTCCACTGGGCCAGAGACTATGATGTTCCATTCAGAGCCTGCAGCCTGCTTCTTGGGGTTTAGTGCCCCAAAGACACCACTGCTGATCTGCTGGTTGTGAGCCTGTGAGATATTGCTGAGCTCTGATCTCTGGCCTCTGTGGCCAGTGAACTTAGGCTCAACAAAGCTGGTGATTGCTATGTTCTGAGCTTGTGACCCATCTCACTGAGCTTTGATGGCCCCTGGGATACCATCTCTGATCTGTTTGTTATGATCCTGTGATGTACTGTTACTAGCATGCATACATGTCAGGCACAAACTCTGCTAGCAGAGAGATTGTTGATTTTCTAGCTTGTAGCTGTTTTCAGGTGAAACCCTGTTAGGCCCCTAGCCTTTCAGCCCGTAGGCATGGCCTGGCCAAAATGACGCTATTGCATCTCTCTGCCCAAGACCAAAAGTCTGGCAAGGAGAAATTGCACATTTCTAAGCCTGAGGCTTGGGTGGCTCAGTTTTTTAGCCTCAGGGACACTGCTGCCTCAGTCATTGGGTGGCTTCAGTAATGTGGGCCTTTGTTGGGCTCAGGCTTTGGTGCTTTTAGCTCCTGAACACAGCCAGATACATGCTTATTGCTTTCTAAACCTACAAATTGGTAGGCTGTTATTTCCCCCCAGACACCATGGCTGGCTGGTGTTACCTTGGAGACCCTACAAGGGCTTGGTGAACATGTTTCTGCTGTATCAACAGTAACCCCCACCCCTACCTCTTTAGGGGTGATTTACAAAGTCTCAGACCCCAGAGAATCTATTTCCTTGCCATGCAAAGTCCCTGTGGACATGCAGGGTAGTCTGCTGGAATGGCTTCCTAACTTATAGTCTTGCTGAGCGCCGCTTCAGATCACTGATGGAAAACATGGATTCAGCCACAGATGGAGGGTCTAGTTGAGTTGTCTAGTATAGTGAAATGCCAACCTCTTCCAATGATGGTCTATAGTTGCAGGCCTCACAAAAATCTAGTTTCATACTGGACTTCTCTGGGAGCCACTCTGCATTTACCAGGTGAGATGTGTGAAACCATTTAAAGTCCTCTCCACCATCTTCTGGCTCTCATTCTGCTGCATTTCATTTTTTGTTGAGTTTTTTTTTCTGCTTTTCTTCCCTTGTCAAGAAGCAGTCTTCCTGGTGATTGAGTTCTGAGTTTAAGAGTGACAATCACTGTCTTTCTTTATGTCACCATCTTCCATCCAAGATTAATATTTAAGTAGGTAGACTTGATGAAGTATAATAGAAGGAATAACAATTTTAGGCAGAAAGGAGACAGATTGGAAAGGAAAAGGAAATATAGTTTTAAAATCTGGAGAGTTCATATTCTCTACTGCACCCTATAGGGTATGTCTAGTCACAGGCAGAAGCCTCAATAAGCCCACACTCTTAATCTCATGGCCCCTCACCCCACTTGAGACTCCTTAGATCCATGAGGACAAGGTCAGACCTCACCCAGTCACCACCCATTGTTGAAACCTGAGGAAGAGTAGTCCAGACTTCCAGAGTGTCCCTCCCTTCTTGGGAGTTCTATATAAGGATTGAAAAGGCTACAAGACTCTCTTTGCCTGGATGATCTCCCCTCACCTGTCTTCTCCCTTGAGTCCCTTACTTTCCTAAATAAGACTCCTGCCTTTGTCCCTGACTCGCATGTGTTAATATTATTTTCACCACAGAGGCCAAAGACCCACAAAAGTTATCATGCTGATCCATGACATAAGCTGGTGCCCAACTGAGTGGCTTTGGACAAATTGGCAGTGTAAGTTTTACCAAAAATGCTTAGAATTTTCACATCTTTGTTGGTTGCTCTATGTGTCTGTGCAGATTACTGGGAATGCCAGGGGATCTCAGAGATGTGTGACTTAGAGAGAAGAGTGGCAGGGTTGAGCCCATAGGCACTTCCAAACTGCCTGCTTCCAGGGAAAGGGAAGGGTAGCCCTCTGCCTAGCAATGGGGCTGGGATATGCCTCAGGACTTCTTGCTGGCAGTGGCTTTGAGGTCGCAGCGAAAGACAATGCAGTCCAAAGTCTTGAGGGAAATCTGCTCCTTTATGGCTGCTTTCCAGATACCTTGGTATGGGCAGCTACCACCCACTTGGGCCGAGTACCTCCCTCTGCCCATGAGACCGAGTGAGTGAGTGAGTGAGTGAGTAAGGAAAACCCACGCTGGGGTTCTGGAACTCATCTGCCAGCAATGGGACATAGATTTAGCAGATTTTTCACTCTGTCTCTCTCCCCTGCCTTTCTTCTGCTTTCTTTCTCTCTTTCTCTTTTGGGCCAACCTCAGTCTTCCTTAAAAATGAGTTCCTAAAGCCACTCAAATGAGTTCTTAAAGGCATTCAGACCCACCACATTTTAGTGGCTAATCTGTAAAGTCTTTTTGCTATAAGTGCTAGTTCTAAATTGTTTTATTTTGTTTCATTGCTCTAGCTAAACTGGCTGACCGACCACATGGGTTCTGGCTGACCAGGTGATTACTGAGGGGGTACTTTTGGGATTTTTTTTGCCTGAACTACAGTATGTTGATTTATTTTCTCCTATGTTTATAGTTACCTAGTAAATCTGATTTTGTCTTATAAATGGGTATAGTTAGAAAAAAAAGATGATTTTTCACTTTGATCCCAAGCCTCAATTAATATACTGTTTAATTAAGGGGAAACAGCATTACCTACAGGGGACAGAAACTGTTCAAAATGTGTTTTGTCTTAATCTCTTGATTAACATCTAATTTTGTTTTATCTAGGAAATGCTCTCAAACCCTCAGAAATGACCTTTTCAAGCTATATAAGAATTGTTAATTCTACTTTAAATTATTTGCTTACATGTTTCAGTTGAATGTATGAGGTTATAAATTTTAAAAAATAATAGAGATAACTGGGGATAAGAATTCAGAGATATTCTATTCTTAAAAACTTTTTGTTTTGTTCCATTTTGTTATGTCTTATGCGCTTGCCTTTCTAGTAAAGGTCCCTAAGCAGGCTCAGAGATCTGGGTAGGGGCAAGAATTTGATCCAATATGAGACTGCATACTGGACCAAGGATGCTTAGGTGCCTAGAGTGTTCCAAGAAAAAATGGACAAAGGTTCATTCTACATCCACCTGCAACTCCTTGGCAGGGATTCCTGGCTACGGGAGAAATGCAAAAGAAAATCAGATAGCTACATATTTCCATAGTTTGGATGCTGCTATGAAAAGATTGATAGCTCAGTGAGGACAGATGTTAATCTGATGCAAAATTGTTTTTTGTTTTTCCTCGTTTATTCATTCAAAATCCTAGTTTTGTGTTATTAAAAAAAACCCAAAACCTTAATCCCAGCATTCGGGAGGCTGAGACCGGAGGATCTGGGTTCGAGGCCAGCCTCAGCTACCTAGTGAGGCACTCCACAACTTAGCGAGACCTGGTTTCAAAATAAAGAATAAAAAATAGGGCTGGGGGTATAGCTCAAAGGTAGAATGCCCCTGAGTTCAATCCCCAGTACCGCAAAAAAAAAAAAAAAAAAAAAAAACCAAAACCTTAAAGTGCGCAAATAGGATCATAGGTAAGTTAACATATCTCTGAAAACTTATCCCCAGAGTGCATATTAAATAAGTAAAAGAGAAAAGTTTAAAAATAGGAAGAAACTAGTTTTTGTTACCTTTCTTAGCCCTAATGTAAATTAGAAGATGGAGACTTCTTCTGTGAGTGGAAAAAAATGGGTAGAGATCTAAACACTTGGAGTTTTTCCTTGAGAAATATAATGTTGCAATGTTTGAGGCAGATCTGCCTCATGGTGACAGTGGCCACCTGAAACATTTTGTTTCTGTGTCATCTGTGATTGGTAGTCCCTGCTTAACACGTTGCTTACTGTATTGACTTCACTGTTTGTGTTCTCTATTCTATAATCTATTGCTCAATGTGTCACATGACAGGCATCTATGATAGGTTGTGTTTTTAATTTTGGGGTCTATACATTTGGCTCTGTTTAGTTATCTATGGAGGTTCAATGCCTGGCAAGTTAAAGCTATAAAATATGTGCTTGCTGTCTACTTTTGTGTATGTCTGTATCCATAAGTGTATTGTCTGTCTATTGTCCATGTGGTACCAAAATTAGCTTATAAAGAGTGTTCATTATGTTAAAATGAATCCATGTGACTTAAGTCTTTTAAATTTATTGAAAAAGTAAGAGATGTCATTAAAAGTTAACAGATTTTTTCCAGGTTAGACAATTAGGATTATATGTCTGTTCCTATTTGATATTCAAATTACAATGCTCATTGTTTACTTTTAGGATCTTTTATTTATTAAAATAGTGACTTAACGTGCTGACTGTTTATTAAGAAGAGTAAATCAGGTAAATATAAGTAAGTTTTTTATAAATGGTTTGTCATTACAAGTAAGTTAAATGCTAAACATCAATTGTTAAATATAAAGTATTCTTGTCCTAACATCATCAAAAGACAATATATTTGAGTTTAGTAAACATGTTTTCTTTCTTATATGTAAAGAGTAGTTTAGCATTGCAGTCTTTTGGATGATAACTGAATATGAGTTACTAAGGGTCAAAGTTCTGATATGTGATGCTATACATATGTAAGGCTAAAAACATTCTTAGATTGTGTTTTGATAAACAGGTATCAAAAACATCAAATGTTTTTATGTAAGTGCTAAGTGTTTTATCTTACCTAAAATAATTTATCTAAATTAAAAATTGCTAGAGGAGTTGTGTTAGTGTAAGGATTGTTTTAAATGTAAGAATTGTTTTAATTGTTTAAAGTTAAAAGATTTATTTGTTGAGACATAGGAAAGTCAAATAAATAATAAGAGATATTCATAGATATGAGGAAGTATTAAAAGAGGAGAAATGCTTTCATATGGAAAAGAATTTTATATTGCAAAAGTTTTATTCTAAGTGACTGGATTATAATTTCCTATGTTCTTTATTATTTAAAACACTGGTTTTGTGTTCTTAACATTTACTATGGACTAACTTAAAAGATAATGTCTTGGCAAGATAATCACCTGTGTGTACTATTTTTGATTGCCTAGCAAGCTGCCTCTTAGCAAGATCAGGGTAAATGTCTATATTTTACACGTGTTTAATGACTTTGTAGCTTAGGCTAAATGAACAGCTATGAATTTGGGTTACTATATCTGATACCCTATATATATGTGGCCATAGATATGTATATATCTGAGAACTATATATCTAGGTTCATCTAAATGTTTTATAAGAGCTTATAAAGTTAAAGGTATATGGGTTTTATATACCTGAAAGCTACTAATAAGTGATCTCTCTATACAATGTGCATTGTATTGATATCTTAAGTTACTAAAATTCCTGCCATCTATGTTTTAGTACAATTCAGAAATCCATCACTAAGATCTGGTTTACATCTGTTTGCTTTAAATAAATGTTTTATTCTTGTATAAGAGATACAAGCATCTATCAGGTAATAAACTCATTTCTGATTATTAAAATTGTCCTCTAAACTTACAAAAAAAAAACTAGAGCTATTTGATTTTTGTCAATGCTATTAACCTAATAGACTTGTAATTATAGTCACCTTATTGAACCACAATTTCTAAATTTCACTCCAATGGTTAAGTTAAGGTTAATTTAAACAAATTATTGACTTATGTATTGTGTTAATTATTACTGGCTTCCTTATTAGTTAAACATATTTGTGTCTTCTAAGTATCTTCTAAAATGCAGAGCTTAAGAAAACACCTTACCAAGATGATGTCCTATAAGCAAAAATGGTGATAATAATTTTTTGAGGTTTATATTTGTGTATTCCTAACTTGTATTATAATCATCTTCAAGCAAAGATAGTTAGAGGTGATGAAACACTTGGCATTCCAAATTATGCCACTCTGGTTGAAAAATATTGGGTAATTGTATAAACATAAAAAGTCAAATTTAAATGAGGATTTTTTATATCACCAAATATTATCAGAACTATTATATCTTTGTAATTGTTGTCGGTTAACATTACAACTGTATTTTAACGTAATAACCTAAACAATGTTTTGATAGCCATTATCTGAAAAACAGGCTATAATATTGACCCCTAATAACTAAAAAGGACTGGTGAAACTAACCATCTGGGTGCTCAACAACCAGGTCTTGCAGGACAATCAGGAAGTAGAAGGGCTAAAAGGATAGTCAATATTTTGGCCCTTGCCCTCCAAGGTCAAAGAGGACCCAGGAGAAGACCTCAGCTAGCGCTCTGCAACTCCAGTGAATCATCTGGCCTCCTGAATCAGGGAAATCATAAAGGCCCCAGAGACTTGGAGCCACCAGTACAATCTCTGCAAAAAAAGAGGGTTGTTGGACAGGAAATGTCCCCTATGCTTCAAGGGAGGCAAATAGTCAGCAGACCATGACCTATCCTTGCAGATGAGAGGCAAAGTTTCACAGATAGCAGTAATCCTGAGGAGCCTTAACTCACCTTATAAGCAGAATTTATAATTCATGATTGCCCAATATTGGGCTAACTACTTGTCAGTAAACACCCAGTATGAAAGTATAACCAAAACAAGTGTCTACATTACAATTTACAATAATACTTCTGCTTTTAGGCTCATAGGAGAAATATAATGTGACACTGATGCCCAGAACTTCAGAGTATTTATAAAATGCCATAAAGTTAAACCTGTCACGAGGTGTTATGAGTCCAGGACTGCCAACACTGTGGTAGCCCACCTGGGCCCTTTCCCCCTGGCAGTTATTATCTACATATATGATTAATCATACTCATGACTCTTCTGCTCTGACTACTCTGGCGAATCAAAGTCTGGAGATTGCTCATAGAATGTATAGATGAAAGACCCTCTTACTTCTTTGGAAGTAAATATATGACTCTAAAGGTTTATGGTTTTATGACTCAAGAAAGTTTGCTTGACCAGGCTATGTTAGGAATGTGAGCTATACGTGGAAAATGAAGAAGTAGTGCTAATTGCACTCTGACAATGATTGATATGTCGTAATTGTATGTAACCCTGTTGTACTCAAGAAATGTATAAAAAAACCAGTGCTGAATAAACTCAAGGCTGCAGTATTCACTGACAGTCCTTCAAATACTATTGTTGTCTCTTCTTCTTCTTTCTTTTCTTTATCAATCCTCACCTTCCTCTCTCGAAACCTTTCCTTGACATTTGGCACCCTTGAACAGGGAATTAAGAATGAGGAAATGTGGTGAAGGACACTGCAGAGAGAACTGTTGACCCCATTAACAAAGGAAAAAAGGTAAAAAGAAATGCGGTAAAATTTTTCTCGGGAGTTGTAAACACAGTCAATCAATATGGGCCAAGGTAATAGTCGTTCGCTTTTTGTACATATGCTTAAAATATGTTAATTGCTAGAAGAACTAAGGTTAGTACTCAAAGACTTAGTGAATTTCTTAATTTTGTTGAGGAAATATGTCCTTGTTTCCCAGAGGAGAGAACCATAAATTTAGAAACTTGGTTAAAGGTGGGAGAGAAGTTGCAGGATCATTATACTATCCATGGACCAGATAAGATGCCTATGGATGCTGTTTGTCTATGGACAATGATTAAAGATAGTTTAGATGTAAGACATGAACAGCACAAATTGAAAGAGGCTTTACATTATGGTGGAGAAAAAGAGAAATTTAAAACTTTTCCTTCGGCTCCACCAGTAAATTCTGACTCTTTGAGCTCTGAGGAAACTGAGAAATTGGAATGGAAAGCAGCAAAATATAGATCTGATGAGGAAGAAGGCACTCCTCTTATAGCCCTTGCTCAATCTGAGGAAAGAGAATTAGCTTTGGTTCCCAAAATAGAACATTTGCAAGCTGAAATAGTTCAATTGTGGCTTATGGTTCAACATTCAAAACAAACAGGATCTCTGGAACCTTCTGTAGTTGCAGGACTTGATCCTCCACCTAGCTACTCTAGACCTGCTCAGAGTGATGGTCCAATAGTTGCTATGGTAAAACATGATCTTGGACAGCCTTACCCAGTCAGACCTCATCCTCCCACAGGGATGTCCTCACTACAGTCTACTCTTTATGAGGCAGCTCGCAGAAGAGAAGATACCTCAAGTTTTCGAGTAACAATGCCAGTCTTTCAGATGCTCAGGGGAATGTGTCTAGGCAATATAACTGTATCCCCTTTAAGCAACTTAAGGAACTAAAAATGGCATGTGCCCAGTACGGCCCCACAGCTCCGTTTACCCGGGCTCTCTTAAATTCTTTAACTAATGATGTATCCTATTGTCCTAATGATTGGAAGGACTTGGCTAAAGATTGTCTTTCTGGAGGAGATTATTTCTTATGGAAAACAGAATATACTGCACAGTGCCAAAAAATAGCAGGAATTAACAAGGCACAAGACCTGCCTGTCAATACTACTTTTTTGTATGTTAGCAGATGAAGGAGCTTTTGCTGGCACTCAAGCTCAAATTACTTGGGTGCTTGAGTCTATGCTCAAATTACAGCTGTGGCTAAAAAAGCCTGGCTCTCTCTACCTTCTTCAGGCAGAAATACAGAAGATTTGTCTAAAATAAGACAGGGACCTGATGAACCATATCATAATTTTGTCTTTAGATTGTTACAAGCATCAGAAAGGATTTTGGGAGAATCAGACACAGGCTTAATTCTAGTCAAACAATTAGCCTATGAAAATGCTAATGCCATCTGTCAAGCTCTTTATGACTGTATCATAAAAGGGGAGATTTATCCGATTATGTTCACCTGTGTGCTGATATTGGTCCCCCATACACCCAAGGCATAGCCATTTAGCTGCCTTCCAAGGAAAGACAGTAAGAGAAGTTTTGTTTCAGCAAGCTAATAAACAAAAAGGCAGATTTGCAAGACAACCTGGAGTATGTTATGAATGTGGCAAGCCAGGACATATGATTTGTCAATGCCCAGATAGGCTCCAAAAGAAACCATCGGAGCCTGAAGGGAGGCAGCCCAATTTGTGTCCAAGATGTAAAAGAGAAGAGCATTGGGATAATGATTGTAAATCTAAAAGAGATGACAAGGGAAATCCTCTCCCGCTGGGAAATGGGAGAAGGGGCTGGCCCCTGGCCCTGAAAAATTATGGGGCAACTCAGACCTTTCTCCCTTCAAATGAGAGGTCCAAAAATAATCGTTTGTAGCCTCTACCGAGCAACCTTAGGTAGCACAGGAATGGACCTCAGTTCCTCCACCAGCACAATATTAACCCCTGAAATGGGCATGCAAATCCTACCCACAGGAATTTTTGGTCCTTTACCTGAGGGAACTGTTGGTCTTTTGTTAGGAAGAAGTAGTACTACTATTAAAGGACTTTTGGTGGCTCCTGAAGTTATTGATACTGATTACGAGGGTGAAATTAAAATCATGGCTCATTCTCCTGTAAATATTTCTGTGATAAATAAGGGACAGCATCTAGCTCAATTAATTCTTTTGCCTCAAGTCTCTACAAAAAATAAAGTGTAACAGTTAAAAGAGGGGATAAAAGCTTTGGTTCCTCAGATGCTTATTGGATACAGGCTATTAGTTGCCAGCATCTGGAGCTAACTCTAAAAATTAATGGAAAAGCCTTTCGGGTCACTAGATACTGGAGCTGATGTACCTCTTATTACCATAAATCAATGGCCTTCAGCCTGGCCTAAACAACCCTCTATAACTCAGTTACAGAAAATTGGTCAATCTCAAAGCCCTGAACAAAGAAATGACTTATTATTTTGATAGGACACTGATGGACATGAGGGATATTTTAAACCTTACATAGTACCAAATTTACCAGTTAATTTATGGAGTTGAGATGTTATGGAAAAAATGGGTGTTTATCTTTACAGCCCCAATCAAGCTGTTTCACAGCAGCTTTTTGACCAAGGGCTTCTTCCTAGCCAAGGTCTGGGGAAAACAGGAGAGGGAATGATTACTCCAATTAAATCAAAGAGACATTCTTCCACAATCAGCTTAGGATATTTCTAGCGTTGGCCATTGCCCTGCCTGCTCCCCACACAGATGCTATCACATGGAAACATGATAAGCCTGTTTGGGTGAACTAGTGGTCATTAAATCAGGAAAAAATTATAGCAGCTCAAGTGTTAGTGCAGAAACAGCTTGATGCTGGGCATATAGAGCCTTCTAATTCTCCATGGATTCTCCTATCTTTGTGATTAAGAAAAACTCTGGCAAATGGCATTTGCTGCAAGATTTGCATAAATTAAATGAAACAATGGAAATAATGGGTGATTGACAACCTGGCCTTCCTAATCCTTCAGTTATTCCGGCAAACACATTTAAAATTATTATAGATTTAAAAGACTTTTTATACAATTCCTTTAAGCCCTCCTGATTATAAAAGGTTTGCATTTAGTGTGCCCTCTACAAACTTTAAAGAGCCTATGAAAAGATATCATTGGAAGGTTTTGCCTCAGGGGATGGCCAATAGCCCTAACTTGTGTCAAAAATGTGTAGCATCTGCTATTGCTGGAGTTAGAAATCAATAATCTATAGTATACATGATTCATTATATGGATGCTATTTTAATAGTTCATGAGTCTGAAGCTTTATTGTTAACTGTTTGTGCTGCTCTAAGAGAAGCACTTGTTCAATCTGGCTTGGAAATTGCCCCAGATAAAGTACAGACTAAAACTCCTTATCAATATCTGGGGCATATGCTAAATTTTCAGTCTATTAAGCTTCAGCATATACAAATTCATAGAGATCATTTGCATACATTGAATGAATTCCAAAAATTGTTAGGGTATATTAATTGGTTAAATCCTCATCTGAAATTTTCTACTGGAGAATTAAAGCCTTTGTTTGATATTCTTAAAGGTGATTCTGATCCTAATTCTCCTCGTAGTTTAACTAAGGAGGCTCACAAGGCATTACTTTTGGTTGAATCATCAATTGAAAAACATCAAGTGATTTATTTAAATTATAATTTGCCATGGGCTGCTTATGTTTTAGCAACAAAGCATACTCCAACTGCTGTTTTGTGGCAAGATGGACCTTTACTTTGGTTGCATTTACCTGTGTCTTCTCCTTTAAAAGTTTTAAGTCCTTATTATGAAACGGTGGCTAAACTTGTACAAATGGTTTGAGTAGAGTCTTGAAAATATTTTGGTAAAGAACCTTCAAAAATTGTAGTTCCTTTTACTAAACAACAGATTTATTGACTTTTTCAAAATTCTGATTTTTGGGCAATTGCTTTTGCTAATTGTATGGGAACTATTGAAATACATTATCCTAAAGATAAACTTTTGCAATTTGCAAATTGTACGTCATTATTATTTCCTTTCATTGTTAAAAATCAACCATTACCAGATGCCTGTAATGTTTTTACAGATAGCTCTTCAAATGGTTGAGCAGTTTATGTTTTAAAGGGCCAGTCACATATTTTTGAGACTTCTCCGGCCTCTGCTCAAGTTGTTGAATTACGAGCTGTGGCCACTGTTTTTCAAAATTTAGCTAATATTATTTTTAATTTGTATACAGATAGTCATTATGTGTCATGAGCTTTATAAGTTTTGGAAACTGTTCCTTATTTAGACACTGCTAATCAGCAAATATTAGCTTTATTTTTACAAATTCAAAATGCAGTTCATAATTGGACTCTTCCTAGTTTTGTTGGTCACATTTGTGCCCACTCTGGCCTTCCAGGCCCACTTTCTACTGGAAATGCTTTAGCTGATGTAAACACTCAAATCGTTGTAGTTTCTCAAGAAACTCAAGCACAACAATCTCACACTTTACATCATCAAAATAGTTTTGGGCTGCGAAAAGTTTAATATTTCACAAGAGGCAGCGCAACAAATTGTTGAAGCCTGCCCTTCTTGTCAACCCTATTTACCTGTTCCCTATTATGGAGTAAATCCTCGAGGTTTAATTCCTAATCAATTATGGCAAATGGATGTGACACATGTTGCTGACTTTGGTTGTTTAAAATATGTGCATGTCTCAATTGACACTCGAGATTTCTTATGGCGACCAGTCAAACAGGAGAAGCTACTAAACATGTTATTGCACACTATTTGGCTTGCTTTGCCTTTATGGGAATATCAAAAATTTTAAAAACAGATAATGGTACTGGATATACCAGTCAAGCCTTTGCATCTTTTTGCAAACAATTTCAAATTTGTCATAAAACAGGTATTCCCTATAATCCTCAAGGGCAAGGCATTGTAGAACATGATCATGTATCTTTAAAAAATACTATCAATAAAATTAAAAAGGGGGAGTCCTACCCTACCTCGCTACATAATCTACTGAAACATTCTCATTTCATTTAAAATTTTTTGAATACTGATGCTCATGGTTGCTCAGCAGCTGAATGCTTTTGGCATCCTTCTACTAAAGATAAATCTACTTATGGCAAATGGAGAAATCCCTGCATGTGTAAATGGGAGGGACCCAACCCTGTGATTTTATGGGGATGAGGCTATGTGTGTGTTTTTTCACAGAATGAAAATGAGTCACGCTGGTTACCAGAACACTTGGTGCGACATTCACAACCACCAGACACTAACTCCAATCCTGAGGCTCCTGACACTGATGTTCCTGATGCACCTAATTCTGATGACAGTAGCTGAAGTTTATTGGGCTTATGTTCCTGATCCACCATTGCTTCACCCTGCAATGTGGGAAGAAAAGCAGATCATGGTGATGGTAAACAACTCTCGACTCCTTGGCCTTCCAGCTATAGATGCTTCTCAGATCCTGGAAGCTGTCTCAATTGATTACACTGGGATAGGTGTGGGCACACCTATGTTTTTCAAAATATATAACTGTTCCTGGATGCTTAACTTTGACATCACAAGTTCTTCAAAAGACTGGACCTTTAAATTGTAATATACAAGGAATAGTTATGTGGGGACTAAAAGGAGATGAAGTGGAAAATCTAATCTCCTCTCAATCTCAGTTACCTTGGGAAGAGGACTTAACGTGTTACAACAATAGCATCCCCTGGAGAAGATGCATCTCTTCTACACCCCAGAGAAGCAACATCACAAGAATGGATAAGTATGTTTTGGACTGGTCTGTAGGTCAAGCTTTTAATCAATACTTAGAGCAGTGGGCTGTCTCAACAGAAAACAATCAAACTAAACATAGAGCTTTATCTGAAATGAAATTAGGTTTTACTGCAGGAATGTGGTCATCTTCAGACCTATATATGGAAAATAGCAGCTTCTATGGGAAAAGTAGTTCCTTATAGAATGATGTAACCTTAAGCCTGAAGTTGTGACTGCTTGTGTTAATTTATCATATGTTTTGCTTATAGGAAAAGTAAATATTGATTTTAATGGTGAAAGTTTTAATATTTCTTATTTAAATTGCATGCTTACTCCCTGTGTAACCAGAGTTCCTATTGGTACACAAATTATAATAGTTAAACAGCCATCTTTTGTGTTATTACTTGTTAATTTGACTGAACCTTGGTATAGTGACAAAGGACTACAGGTTCTTCAGGAAATTGATCTGGCATTAAGCCATCCTCGTAGATTTGTTGGACTTATAATTGCTGGAATTGCTGGTTTGATTGCTCTTCTAGCCACTGCCACTATGGCTGCAATTGCTTTATCACAAGTACAAACTGCTCATTTTGTTAATCAAATGTCTAGAAATGTTACATGTACCATAGGAATACAAGAACAGTTGGATATTAAATTAGAGCATAGACTCAATGCTTTGTATGATACAGTAGAATATTTGGGTGATGAAATTAAGGACCTAAGGGCCAATATTCAGGAATTAAGAGTTAGATCAGGACTACAATGTCATGCTACATTTGACTGGATTTTTGTTACTCCAAAAACCTATAATCAAAGCAGTCATAATTGGGATAGAGTTAAGGCCCATTTATAGGGAATCTGACATCATGAAAATATATCTTTGAATTTCTTAAAGTTACACCAGGAGATTTTTTTAATCTATGTAATACAGAACCCATTTCTATTAATGTGGCAGAAACAGCTCAGACATTTGTAGATTGGCTTCAATCCTTGGTGCCTACTTGGCCCGCTGGGAGGAGTTATTGGATTAGCAGCAATAGTCATTCTAGGCTTATGCATTCCATCACTTGTTGTATGCCCTGTGATCAATGCCTTTGTTAGTATATGAGCAGATTTACATGGAATAAAACTGCAAGCACTGCCTCGCACTGGGCTTTGTAGTCAATGACGGGTTCAATTTTCTCAGGGCAATATCAACCTAAGACAGGGCTCATTGAATGACTCATTGAGACCCTATGACAGGTAAGATTTTGCACCTGGTAGAAAATGGCCTAAGACAGGCATAGTCCTTCATGCATTTTAAAATAAAAATGGGGGAGTTGTGGTAGCCCAGCTGGCTCCTTTCCCCCTGGCAGTTGCTATCTACATATATGAATAATCATACTCATGATTCTTTTGCTCTGACTACTTTGGTGACTTGAAGTCTGGAGATTGCTCCTAGGATGGGTAGATGAAAGACCCTTTCACTTCTTTGGAAGTAAATATATGACTCTAAAAGTTTATGGTTTTATGACTCAAGAAAGTTTGTTTGACCAGACTATGTTAGGAATGTGAGCTATATGTGGAAAATGAAGAAGTGGTGCTAATTGCACTCTGACAATGATTGATATGTCGTAAATATATGTAACCCTGTTGTACTCAAGAAATGTATAAAAAACATGTGTTGAATAAACTCAAGGCTGCAGTATTCACTGACAGTCCTCTCAAATACTATTCTTGTCTCTTCTTTCTTTTCTGTATCAATCCTCACCTTCCTCTCTCAAATCCCTTCAAGACTGTCGAGCTGGCATTGACACAACACCAAAACAAAAACAAAAGACCTATTCCCGTAAGGTACTGAAAGGTCTAAGAGTCCTGCTCAAAGTTTTAAAAAAGTCTGTTTACTGTAAACTTGGAATATTGCTTTCTATTCTTATGGAACCTTTTTGCCTTTTTGATTGTGGTATAAAATTCTCATTTTCTTGGCCAGTATACTTTGCTTCAGTATACTCTTATGTTTAGTTATGCTGTTCTCTAAGGCTAATATCTCACATGTTTATGCCTTCTGTTCTAGAACATCATAGATTGATGGTTCAGTAGCCAATAAAATACCTGACCTCCCCATGTCTCCTTTATAATAGTCAGGTCCCTGGATAGGCAGGGTCAATGCCTCCTTGTCAGTTATGAAGCAGTTACAGAAAATGGAACTTCACACTTCTACAACCCATTAAGATTAAGGGGCCAAAGTCTCAGGGAGGAAATGATGAGGTAGAATAGAAGGGATAAAAAATTTAGGCAGGAAGGAGACAGATTGGGAAGGAAAAGGAAAAATATATTTTTAAAATCTGGAGAGTTCATAGTCTTTAACTCCACCCTATAAGGTGTGTCTTGTCTCAGGCAGAAGCCTCTATAAGCCCACACGCTTTTTTTTTCGGTATTGGGGATTGAACTCAGGGGCATTCTACCTCCGAGCTATACCCCCAGCCCTATTTTTTTTTGATTCTTTATTTTGAAATTGAGTCTCACTAAGTTGTGGAGTGCCTTACTAGGTAGCTGAGGCTGGCCGTGAACCCGGATCCTCTGGTCTCAGCCTCCCGAATGCTGGGATTACAAGCGTGCGCCACCACAAAGACAAAGTCAGACCTCACCCAGCCACCACCCAATGTTGAAACCTGAGGAAGAGGAGCCCAGACTTCCACCCCTTCTTGAGAGCTCTATATAAGAATTGAAAAGGCTGCAAAGACTCTCTTTGTCCTAATGATCTCCTCTCACCTGTCTTCTCCCTCCAGTCCCTTTACTTTCCTAAATAAAACTCCTGCCTTTGTCCCTGACTGGCACACATTGAAATTCTTTTCACCACGGAGGCCAAGGACTCACAAAAATGTATTGTGCTGACCCATGACAGATTGAGTGAATCAGATGATCCTTTCTAATGTGAGTGGCTCTGATGGGATCAGTTGAATGTCTGAATAGAACAAAAAATCTGACTCTGCCCCAGAGTAAGAGAGACCTCTTCCTTCCTGACTGTTTGATCTGGGACATTCATCTTTTCCTGATTAAAGGCTAGAACTGAAATATTGTCTCACCTTGGATCTTGAGCCTTCTAGTTTTGGGACAGAAATTTATATCATCAGCTGTCCTGTACTCAGGCCTCTGGAGTTATTGTGTAAATATATATTATCTCTCCTGGATTTCTAGCTTCCTAACTGCAGATCTTGAGACTTTCCAGCCTCTAAATTTGCATGAGTAAATTCTTTAATATATATTAACATTTCTTATTAACTATCTCCTATTGGTTCTAAATCTAAATAGAACACTGACTAATACAGTTGCTTTTCAGTTATTAAATTTCAGTTAAACTTCATCTTAGTAGGTCCATAACATTCTAGCTCACATGCAAAAGAATAACAAGAGTCAAGCTTCCCAAGTACAATATTAATCAACTTCACCATTCATTCAATCTCTTTTTTTTCCTTTTGTCACTGAGGATTGATACCAGGGCTTTGTGCCCATTAAAAACATGTTCTATCTCTGAACTATATTCCCAAGATACCCCTTTATAAAGTAGTGCATCATTTTATATAGTGAATGAAAAGTCATTGATTTGCTTATAATGTTTGTTCCCTGATTCTAAATTAATTTTTTTTTTTGCGGTACTAGGGATTGAACTCAGGGGCTTTCTACCTCCGAGCTACACCCCCAGCCCAATTTTTTATTCTTTATTTTGAAACCGAGTCTCACTAAGTTGCAGAGTGCCTCACTAGGTAGCTGAGGCTGGCCGCGAACCCGGATCCTCTGGTCTCAGCCTCCCGAATGCTGGGATTACAAGCGTGCGCCACCACGCCCGGCTTAAATTAAAAAATTTAACAGACATGAATTTTATTACAATATGATAAAATCCCATTCATTCATTATATATGTGTACATGTACTATATATATATTCTGAGAAAAATATAGTATAAATATATATAAAATGAATATAAATGTATATAAATATTTATAAAATGTAAATATATATATAAAATTAAAACAATGCAGTAAGGCAGTGGAAAGGACTGGTGTTTATACGTAGACTAAATTTGGTTTAAATCTCAACTTTATTTTAATAAATTATATTTCTTTTAATAATTTATCAGTGCATTGCAATTGTACATCATAGTGAGGTTCAATGTGATACAAACATAGATTCACACAGCTATTGGTATATTTCCCCTACTCTCCTCTTCTTCTTCCCTGTGAAATTGGTAATAATATCTTCATATATTGCCACAGTATTATCTGAACTGTTTCCTTCCTCACTCCTTTTTGTCTTCCTATCTGCCTCTCCTAATCTCATTCTACTATTCTACAGGTCTCCCTCCAGATTATTTAGAGTCCTCTATGTTTTCTATTTACTCTTTAGTAAATATGAGAGAAAATATGTAGCCCTTGACTTTCTTAGACTGACTGATCTCACTTAGTATTCTTTAGTTCCATCCATTTTCCTGCAACTTCTTTAAACTCAGTTTCATTAACTATAAAGGGGAGTTTGTAGTAATTGGAATGGGAAAGACTATATATATATTTAAGTTCAAATAGAGTATATATATATAGTTGTATATACTCTATAATTAAGTTCAAATATATATTATCTCTCTGTCTATCTCTCTCTCTATATATATATATTTGAACATAGTTGGTAGCAGAAGTTGACAGTTGTTATTATTGTGACTGCTATGAATCTCATTCTACAGTTGCTCTCGTTAGCATTAACTAGCTCTATGACAGTTGCCAAACAAAATAACATCCTTCAGATTTAGTTTCCTATTTTTTGAAATGGAGAAATGTATATTTACCTTGAAACATTTGTTGAACAGAGATGTGAATGTAAATAATAATAATAATTATTATTATTATTATTCCTGAGATATCATGTACACTCAGTAAATGCTAATTTTCTTTTCTCCACTATTTAATCATTCTAGTCTCTCAAAATGTCATACTTAGTAAACAAAAAGTAAACATTTTAAATACTCTGAAGGCTTCAAAATGAAAAGTAAAAATATCTCATATTATTATGAATATACACATATATATATATATATCTCCCAGAGATATGCATTTTTTTTTTTTTTGCGGTACCGGGGATTGAACTCAGGGGCATTCTACCTCCAAGCTATACCCCCAGCCCTATTTTTTATTTTTTATTTTGAAACCGAGTCTCACTAAGTTGCGGAGTGCCTCACTAGGTAGCTGAGGCTGGCGGCGAATCTGGATCCTCCGGTCTCAGCCTCCCAAATGCTGAGATTACAAGTGTGCGCCACCATGCCCGGCTAATATGCACTCTTTTTAAACAAATAAGATAATACTATACCAATACATATTTGACTTAGTATATTTTGGTGATCTGTCATATTGATACACAAAGATTTAAATTACTTTCAAAAGCAAATATAGACACAATTTATTTTTGAAACAATATTACAATATGTATTATATGAATATATTACAATAATTTAAATTCATCTCACTCACTTATTAATGGACACGTATTTTGTTTTCCTTTTTTAACTACTATAATCACACTGTAATCAAAATAAATATCTATCTTTTCAAACTTACACAAGTACATTGGAAGGATAGCTTCCTAGAGTGGAATTAGTTGAATAAAATAGTATGAGTTTAAAATGTATATAGATGTTGCAAAATAACTCTCAAAAGGTTAACATATTTGAATTTCATTTTCAGTAATGCATATTTTCTCATACTTGTCAAAAAGATATATTTTTGCTTAGCCTTCAATTCTTTGTAAAAGTCTATAACTTTCTTTGTCTATTTATATTTAATTTTCTGTGACTTGTATGATAATATTCATTGCCAAATTAAAAAATCTTGGTTATATTTTATGTAGAATCTATTCACATATTTTAGAAATTTGTCTTTTGTTAAATAAGTTTTTAAAAATGAATGGACAAATAAGTTTCTACTATTTTCTCAACTAGTTTTTTTTTTTTTTTTTTTACTTAATTCATGGTATTTTACCATATGAACTTTTTTTTTTCGGTACTGGGGATTGAACTCAGGGGCATTCTACCTCTGAGGTACACCCTCAGCCCTATTTTTTTTTAAATTCTTTTATTTTTGAAACCAGGTCTCACTAAGTTGTGGAGGGCCTCACTAGGTAGCTGAGGCTGGACTCGAACACGGATCCTCTGGTCTCAGCCTCCCGAATGCTGGGATTACAAGTATGTGCCACCACACCCAGCTTATCATATGAACTTTATGAATATTTTTCTTTAAGTGTTTGTGGAACAAAAAAATTGACAAACTATTGATTAAGCTGAATTATATCCACTACACTAAATCCTTATGAGATCTCCAGGTGGATGATTATTTCCTGTTCCCAAATTTTAAGCTAATAATAATAAACCCTCTGGGAAACTTTTCAAAGTTTTGCAAAGACTGAATTTAATACACTTAGAGTAAATATAAAACAAAATAATGTTTTCTTATTATTTTCTATAGAAATATTCATCATTGGCAATAGCGAGACACTGTTTCAAAATAAAAAATAAAATAGAGCTTGGGGTGTAGTTTGAAGTTAGGATACCCCTGGGTTCACTCCACAGTATAAATAATAAATAATAAATAAATAAATAAATAAATAAATAAATAAATAAATAAAATCCTTCAGTGGGTAACATCAAGTTGAAGCTATTTTTTGGGAGTCTTATCTTTCTTCAATCTCATTGAGGCTTAATAAAAACAAGCTGTAAAATCTCTTTTTTATCATGGCAAAACACTAAGATTTCCTTGGTAGTTCTGTGTGATTTATGTATGGCTATAAACATAAGTCATGTAAGACAATAAAATCTACATCACTAATAAGAATGACTCATGGGTGGCCATACTACTTGCTAGATTTGTAAATATTATACCTCTGCTCTGTCACCTTGTTCCTAAACATATAAAGGAGTTTTAGATTACCCTTATAAGAGATAAAAATAGATGAACTAACATAAATTGAGCATATCACTTTATAAGTGAGCACCATGGATGAAAAGGCCTCAATAGGGGATTGCTGTGGGGAAAATAGGTAATAAAATGAACAGAGAATTCTGTCATTATTTAAATTCACTGAAGTCTAATTTTCTTAAAATTAGAATAGCCAGTTATTTTTTATTTTCTTAAAGTCCTTAGAACATAACCCGAACATGAATACTGATTTGAGAAAGTTTTAAGAATCTTATAGTACTTTTTGATGACATTATACCCATCTTAAGACATTGTAAAAACAGATTCAAAAATCTCTACATCATGCACTGAGTCCTCAGCAGGATATTTTTTTTCAGACTTGTAGTTCTACTATTTCTTCAAATATAGGATCAAGGGGAAAAATAAAACATTTTTCTGGAAATGTCAGTTCTCTATAGTAACTTCTGGAATCACAACCATCACACTGGCAACTGTTCTTATTACAAATATCACTAGCCACCTCCATCCTCATTTCCCTATAATTATATCAGAATTCAACATCACCCAAAGGACTTTGCCACCAAAGTTAAAGAATTATCACATTGAGCTTCCCTGAAAAGCACATCTTCTGAGTGCATGTCCTGTTGCATTTTCAGATTATATCTCATCAGGGCTATTGTCAGTGCCAGATGGTAGATTCAGAGAGATGAAGGGTAGAAGTCATCTAAGAATCACTGAAAGAGATCAAGATAGAAGGATATTTTTGTATCATGGATCAGGCTTTGGGAACGATGAAGCAGAGAATACTACAAAGATATAATCTCATTTGCCTACTGGATGAAGATTTCAATGAGGAAAAGATTTTTATCATCTCTGCCAGTTAGAGGAATTCAATTCCAGACATATTTTATAATGAAACTTATTTGGAGATAAGAAAAAAGACATAGGGTGGAAGCTATTCTCACATTCTGATATCTCTGACTGGAAAAAGATCACATTAAATAAAAAATCTACCTTAAAAGAATATCAGGGATGTAAAACTGCCAAAAATATGTAGTCAAAATAAGAATTTTACTTTTAAAAACATAATAAGCAGAACCTTATTTTGATACACTCTCATTAAGATAACTCTGAATTTAAATCTCTTATCAGTTTTTTCTTGTTGGAGAAATCTTCTCTATTTGGAGAAATGTATATCACATTGTGAAGTAAGACTCCAACAGCATCCATTAATGTGAGAAGTTAGACATATTATACTTTGATTGTATAACTTAAAAAAAATACACATATCTTGTTCCAGGGAGAACTAGATTTCTCATTTGGAGATCCTTTGAAAGCTCCCAGAAGGGTGAAAGAAAGTGAATAGCTGCATGCCTACTTTCAAGTCATTCTAGATATAACCACAGCAGTTCAAATATTGAAAATAAATTGGCCTCAAATTTAACATAAACTCAGGGATATATGGTCTAGCCATGTTCTGGGCTCTAGGTTCTATCCTTAGCAATACACACACATACACACACACACACACACACACACACACACACACGCACACACACACTCCAATGAATGGCTGGCCCTTATGCCAAAAATAAATGGTGGCGACTAAGTCATGCCTGGAAAGGCCTTCATTGGTATACCCAGGCTATAATTTTTATTTCTTGAATACATAAATCTCATTATTAATAAGAGCTTATGCTTATTACATGTAGTTCTTTACAAGGATACCTCCCTTCTCTGTTATATGTCAGGTAAGTGACCCCTAACCAGAGAGTGCTTTGCTGGCCACTTAATTTAAACTGTCCCTCGCACACTTCATCACATTCTCACTTTTAATTGCATAAATTATTAACTGCTAAAAAATTATTAATTGCATGGTTTTAATGTCTTTGCCAAGATGAGTATGCAATCTGCATGAGAGAATGGATTAGTTTACTTCATTGACTCTAGAATTAGAACAATGCCTTGCACAACACAGACATGTAATGATTGACTGAAATATAGTAATATATGCCTTCCTTTACCACCTGATTTAATATAATACTTCCTCAGATTATTCTTTATCTCATCCACTTTATTTTCCATATAACACCTATCATATCATGGCATTTATTATTGTCTAAAATTATCACATTCACTTTTAAGCTTCTTTTTGTATTGTGTACCTCTGGAGATTAAAGATGGCAGAATAGAGAAAGGCAGCATGTTTCCGTTCCAAGACTTGGAACTCAGCCAGTGGGAAGAATGCTTCTTTTCAAAAGAAGAAAAACAGCAAGAACTCAACAGAAGAAAGATGGTCAAAATGGTTGAATTGAAGGCAACTCAGAGAGCAGAGAACTGAAAAGACCTCCATGCACTTAGTCTGGTAAGCTGAGTGTGGTTATGGGCAGGAGCTAGTGGCTTCTGGAGTCTGGTGGATCTCAGACCAACTACAGCAAAGAAGAAGCTAAATCTTGTCAAGTTACTTGAAACTGACTACAGAGTCAACAATATAGAGAGGACTATGACAAGAGAACCAGAATATTCAAGAAATATGGACATCCACATACATCCACATACAGAAGACATTCCAAACCACGATAAGACATGATCAAAGAATTTCTCCATTCAACATAATACTCAAAATGACTAATGTAGAGGTCAAGAAGAGACTCTTAAATGCATCAGTAGCAAAAGAATAGGTGACATAGGGGAAAAACAATAAGAATCACTCCAGACTTAATACCAGTCGTGAAAGTCAGGAGGAACCTGGTATGATGTACTCCAAACCCTGAAAGAAACAACTTCCAAGCAAGACTGCTATATTCAGTAAAGATATATTTTTAAATTGATGGATAAAATAAAAGCCTTCCAAGACAAGCAAAGAGAGGGAAGTTTATATTAGTGCAAGCAGAGTCACATCCTTTTTCTTTGGACTTCGAGACATTGCAAAAAGTAGTAGCCAGGCCACCAGACCCAAGAGGCTTCAAAAATTGTTGCCTGATTCAGAGTGAGCAGAAATATAAGAGGTACAGATCCTAAGTCATCTACTGAAATCTTCCTTAAAAGCCAGGATTCTGTCATCTACTCAGAGCTTCATCGACCTCCTGCGCCCCCAGTGACCAGAGGTGGAGTAACCAACCACAAAGATCCATACCATAATCAGGCAGCATTTACCTGCAAGTTCAACAATGAACAAGAACACTTGGGAAAACCATCTTAAGCCAGCGTCGAGGTCACCCAGCTCACCCCTCCCAATGGAGCCAGAGCAGCAGGGATGGGTACGTCGGACTGCACCCCTGGGGTGCGGAGGCCCCTATACAAAGGACAGACTCAGTCACCCACTCTTCTAGTGATTAGATAGGAACAGAAGTGTGGGAAGAACCCAGTGCACATAGGGCATCTGAAAATGCCCATCATTTAGACTACACTCCCTCCACCAGCAAAGGCAGGGTAAGAGACGCAGACGGCCCTGTGGAGAGCTCAGAGACAAAAGTTTGCAGCAGGAGAGGCATCAGTGGAAGCCCCTGCCTACACTGACAGAGCAAATAGAAATGCCAGAGAAACGCTGGAAAATTTAAGCCCTGTACTTATGAACTAGCAGGGTTTCTGTTTTTGTTTCTTGTTTTCTGGGTTTGGGGTTTTTGTTTGTTTGTTTGTTTTTCATTTTTTTTTTGGTGTTATGTTTTATCTGTTTTTACTTTGTTTTGCCTTGATTTATTTATGTTTGTCTGGATGATTGGTTGCTTTGTTTTTTCTTGCTTAGGTTGTTGAATCTCCTCCTTGTCCCTTTTACAAGCTTCCCTTCCTCTCTCCCATCTATATTCCTCTCCTCAATACTTTTCCCCCTCCCTTTTCTTTTTCCTTTTTCTCCTGTTTCATATCAAGACCATCTCATACTATCACACTCAAAACTCTAAATTGACTACCAGAACCCTCCGACATATGTACCATCTCAAATCTTTACAATATATCACCTGAACACAACCTACTTTTCCACTGGACAATACCTTCTAATTTACCCTATACTTGAATTCATCACTGTGACTTCTCATTCAACCTTCACCACTGAACACAACCTGTCCCTGTATATAACAGAAGACACCACTAAATACCCACTGCAGAGATTGGATGAGAAAACCTGCAAGTGCAGCAAAGATATAAATTTAAGAACAGGGGAACCATGGGAAGGAAAAATAGCAAAGAAACAATGAACCACCACAACCCGTCAATAACAGATCTCAACAACACTGAATGGCAGAGATTACCAGAAGAGCAATTCATATCTTTAATACTAGAAATGATACAGGATTTTCAGAAAGAATGTAGGAAGAGTTGGATAGAAATAAAGGAACAAATAAACAAAGAATGTGACGACCTGAAAAAGAACCAAAGAAAAGCATTGAAGGAAGTGAAAGATGAAATGACTGAAATTAAGGCATCAATACAAACTAAAAACAGTAGATTAGACCACATGGAAAATAGAATATCACTCTTACAAGATGACCATTCCGAAAATTAATCCATAGTACATAATTTAGAAAAAAAAAAGTTCGACAGTATGAATTGGAAATCGAAGAGATCTGGACCAAATGTAAAAGACCAAACCTAAGAATAATAGGCATAGAAGAGGGATTCGAAGTTGAAACTAATGGAAAAAAATAATCTTTTAAAAGAAGTAATATCATAGAATTTGCCAAACATAGAAAGAGATGTTGACACACAGGTACAGGAAACACACAGAACTCCCACAAGAAAAGACCAAAGAAGAGGTTCACCACGCCACATAATAATCAAGTTTACTAACGTAGAGGCTAAGGAGAGAATTCTAAAGGCAATAAAAGTAAAAGGCCAAGTGACATCTAGAGGCAAAACAATCAGAATCACTCCAGACCTCCAAAATCAAGTCATAAAACCAGAAGGTGCTGGAACAACATACTCCAAACTCTGAAAGAAAATAACTTGCTGCCAAGACTCTCTTACCCAGCAAAACTCTCTCTCAAAATTGACAGGGATATAAAAATCTTCCATGACAAACAGAAACTGAAAGAATTTATTTCTTCCAAACCAGCACTGGAGAAAATACTCAAAGAGATTAAATACAAAGAAGAAATAACAAGTAAATGTCAGAACCAGAGAAAAAATAATTTCCAGGAAGCAAACAAATAAGCAAAGAATAATAAACACCACCGAAAACAGAAGTCAAAACTCAAAATGTTAGGAATTAAAAATCATCTCTCAATAATCATAATGAATATAAATGGGCTCAACTCCCCAATAAAAAGGCACAAGTTGGCAAAATGGATCAAAACCCAGAACACATCTATATGGTGCCTGCAAGAAACACACTTTACAAGCAAAGATTCCCACAAACTAAAGGTGAAGGGCTGGAGTAATGTAATTCATGCCAATGGAACGCGAAGACAGGCAGGAGTAGCAACTATGATATCAAATTAGACTTTAAGCCTAAACTTATCAGAAGAGACAAAGCAGGTCATTTTTTACTAGTAAAAGGAACGATCCAGCAAGAGGAAATAACAATTATCAAGATCTATGCCCCAAACACAGTTGCAGCCAGTTTCATAAAACACACTCTGTATGATATAAAGACACACATAGATCACAATACACTAATATTGGGAGATGTCAATACTTCTCTCACATCTCTAGACTGATCTTCTAAACAAAAGGTCAGTAGAGACATCTCAGACCTAAAGAATACCATAAACCAAATGGACCTATTAGACACATATAAACTCTTTCACCCAACTACAGCTGAATTCACATTTTTCTCAGCTGTACATGGAATCTTCTCCAAAATAGAACACATTCTGGACCACAAAGCGAACACTGGCAAATTAAAAAAAAAGTAACAATTCCCTGCATCTTTTCAGACCACAATGGAGTGAAACTAGAAATAAACTCTAAGAAGACTCAGAGTAACCATGTAAACACATGGAGACAGAATCCTCCACATTGCTGAAGGAGGATTGGGTCATAGAAGTAAGGGGAGAAATTAAAAAATTCCTAGAAACCAATGAAAACAGAGACACAACATATCAAAACCTCTGGGACATCTTGAAGGAAGTACTAAGAGGAAAATTTATAGCACTGAATGCGCACATAAAAAGAACAGAAAATCACCAAATAAATAACCTAATGACACAGCTCAAGCACTCAAAAAATAAGAACAGTCCAACCCCAAAGCTAGTAGAAGACAGGAAATTAGGAAAATCAGGGCAGAAATTAATGAAGTAGAGAATAAAAAGATCATACAGAAAATCAAAAAAATCAAAAGCTGGTTTCTTGAAAAAATAAACAAGATCAATAAACCATTGGACAACCTAAACAAAAATGGAACATATAGAAGATATTGACAAATTTCTAGACACATATAACCTTCCTAAATTGAGTCAAGAATATATAGAAAACTTAAACTGATCAAGAGCAATCAAAGAGATAGAAATAGCAATAAAGAGTTTATCATCAAACAAAAGCCCAGGGCCAAATGGTTTTCCAAGTGAATTTTATAAAACATTTATAGAAGAGCTAATCCCAGTACGCCTCAAACTATTCCAGGAAATAGAAAGAAATGGTACTCTCCCAAACACCTTCTATGAAGCCAACATCACATTAATACCAAAGCCAAATAAAGAAAGCTCAAAAAAAAAGAAAACTATAGGCCTATATCATTGATGAACTTAGATGCAAAAGTGCTAAACAAGATAGTAGCAATGTGTTTTCAAAACCACATCAAGAAAATTATATACCATGACCAAGGCAGATTCATCCCAGGGATGCAAGGCTGGTTCAACATATGAAAAACTATCCATGCAATACACCACATAAACAAAATCAAAGACAGAAATCACAAGATCATCTAAATTGATGCTGAAAATGCATTTGACAAGATCCAACACTCATTCATGCTAAAAGTACTTCATAAAGGAACCTACCTCAATATCATAAAGGCAAAATACAATAGACCCAACATCACATTTTTTTAAATTGTAATAATTCATGCTTTGTATATCTACATTTTTGTTAGGTACAAATTGATAAAGACATGTGCACACATTTCTCATCTGACCCTTTCCCCAATTCCCACCCCGCTCCCTCACCCTCCCTCCCTCTCAAGTTCAGTTCGGTGAGTGATCTTGATATAATTGTGTAAGTACATCATGTGCCTTAGGATGCTCTCCCCCCACTCCCTGTCCATTCCCTTCAGTTAAATCAACTTCTTTGTTTATTGAGGGTCCCCAGATGAAAAAGTAGAGACCAACATCATATTAAATGGAGAAAAACTGTAAGAGTTCCCACTAAAAACAGGAATAAGAGAAGGATATCCATCATCACCTCTTCTGTTCAATATAGTACTTGAGACTCTAGCCATAGCAATAAGGCAAGAGAAGGAAATCAAAGGGGTAAAGATAGGGAGAGAAGAACTAAAACTATCCCTTTTTGCAGATGACATGATACTATATTGAGAAGACCCAACAAGCTCAACCAAAAAACTTATAGAACTGATCATCAAGTTCAGCAAAGTTTCTGGATAAAAAATCAATTTTTTTTAAAATTTTTTAAATTTTTAGCATGGATTTTTATACATTTCTTGGGTACAAGAGGGTTAATCACACGTCTTTGTTGGGTACAAGCTAGTATAGGTAAAGACATCCATGCACACATTTCTCATTAAAAAAATCAATCTTAAAATATCAGAAGCTTTTCTGCATGGCAACCATAAATCCAACGAAAAAGAAATCCAGGAAATAATTCCACTCACAATAGCACCCCCAAAAATAAAATGCTTAGGGATAAACCTAAACAAGGAGGTAAAATACCTCTATAAGGACAACTATAAAACGTTGAAAAAAGAAATCAATGAAGATCTTAGAAGATGGAAAGATCTACCATGCTCTTGGATAGGCAGAATAAATATCATCAAAATCAAAATGGCCATCCTCCCAAAGTTGATCGACAGATTCAACGCAATACCCATTAAATTACCAAGGTCACTCCTCACAGACATAGAAAAATTGGTCCTTAAATTCATCCGGAACAACAAAAAGCCCGGAATAGCCAAAGTAGTTCTTAGCAACAAGAACCATGCAGGATGTATCACAATGCCTGACTTCAAACTCCACTATAAAGCCACAGTAATAAAAACAGCATAGTATTAGCACAAAAACAGACACATAGACCAATGGTGCAGAACAGAAGTCTTAGAAACAGATCCACATGCTTACAGTCAATTGATTTTTTACAAAGGAGTCAAAGATATACACTGGAAAAAAAGATAGCCTTTTTAACAAATGTTGTTGGCAAAACTGGTTAACCACATGTAGGAAAATGAAAATACACCCCACTTTCTCACCCTGCACCAGAATCAACTCAAGGTGGATCAAAGACCTGGAAATTAGGCCAGAGACCTTGCATCTACTTGAAGAGGGCATAGAACCAACACTTCAACACATAGGCACAGGTAAAAACTTTCTCAACAAGACCCCAAAAGCACAAGCAACTCAAAGGAAGATCAATACATGGGATTGCATTAAACTGAGGAGCTTCTGTGCAGCAAAGGAAGCTATCAAGAACCTCAACAGAGAGTCCACAGAGTGGGCGGAAATTTTTGTCAGTTACTCTTCTGATTGAAGTCTAATATCCAGGATATATAGAGAACTCAAGAAAATCACAGCTAAGAAAACAAACAACCCAATCAAAAAATTGGCAAAGGCTCTAAATAGACACTTCACAAAAGAAGAAATACAAATGGCCAATAAATGTATGAGGAAATGTTCCACATCATTAGCAATCCGAGAGATGCAAATCAAAACTACCCTGAGATTTCACCTAACTCCAATCAGACTGGCAATCATCAAGAACACAAACAACAACAAAAGTTGGAGAGGGTGTAGAGAAGTTGGAACCCTAATACATTGTTGGTGGGATTGCAAATTAGTGCAACCACTGTGGAAAACAATATGGAGGATCCTCAGATGAATGTGAATGAACCTACCATATGATCCAGCAATACCACTTCTGGGTATCTACCCAAAAGAATGGAAACCAAACTATCAGATCGATGCATGTGTATCTATGTTTGTAGCTGCACAATTCACAATAGCCAAACTATTGAAACAGCCAAGATGTCCATCAACAAATGAATGGATTACAAAACTCTGGCATATGTACACAATGGAATTTTATTCAGCCATAAAGAAGAACAAAATCATGTTATTTGCTGGGAAATGGATGCAACTGGAAAACATTATGTTAAGTGAGATTAGCCAGTCACAAAGAGTAAAAAAGCATATGGTCTCTCTACTATGCAGATGCTAGGGAGAAGATGGGGCATAAGAGGGACTCCAGATGAAAAAGGAGAGACCCTCGATAAGGAAAGAAGTTGACTTAACCAAAGGGGATGGACAGGAGGTGGGGTTAACACTCTAATGCACATGATGTATTTTCATAAATATATCAAGGTCAATCACTAAACTGAACTTGAGAAGGAGGGAGGGCGAGGGAGTGTGGTGGGAATTGGGGAAGGAGTTAAATGAGAAATGTGAGCATATATGCCTTTATCAGCTTGTACCTAACAAAGATGTATGTTTACAATGCACTAATTATTATGTAAAAATCAAAAAAATATATAAAAAAGACAAGCAGAAACTGCCTACCAACTGGACACTAGAAAATATACTTAAAGAAATAAAACTCTAGAGCTGGTTAACAAATTCAACAAAGTAGCAGGATACAAAAAAGAATCTAAAAAAATCAGTAGCTTTTCTACAGATTTGAAGCCATCCCTATTGAAATATCAATGCCATTATTCACAGAGCTAGAAAAATCAATCCTAAATTTCATATGAGAAAACTAAAGACCCAGAGTGGCCAAAGCAATTCTCAATAATAATAACACTGCAGGAGGCATCAGAATTCCTGACTTCAAATAATACTCAGGAGCTATAGTCATAAAACCACTATAGTACTGGCACAGAAACAGATACATAGACCAATGAAACGTAATAGAAAATACAGAGATGAATACATAGTTTATAGCCAATTGATTTTCAACAAAAGTGCCAAGCACATATGTTGGAGAAAAGACAGCAGCCAGGCGTGGTGGCCCACACTTGTAATCCCAGCATTCGGGAGGCTGAGACCAGAAGATCCGGGTTCGCTGCCAGCCTCAGCTACCTACTGAGGCACTCCGCAACTTAGTGAGACTCAGTTTCAAAATAAAGAATAAAAAATAGGGCTGGGGTATAGCTCGGGGGTAGAATGCCCCTGAGTTCAATCCCCAGTACCACAAAAAAAAAAAAAAGAAAAAAAGAAAAGACAGAAAGACAGCTTTTTCAACAAATGGTACTGGGACAAATGGTTATCCATTTGTATAAAAATGGAATTAAATCCCTACCTCTCACCCTGCATAAGAGTCAACTGGTACTAGAGGAGGGAATAGAACCAACATTCCAACATACAGGAATAAGTAGAATCTTCCTCAGTAAGACCCCCAAAGCTCTGGAAAATAAAGCAATAATTAGTAAATGTGATGGCATTAAACTATAAAGTTTCTGCACATCAAAGGAAACCATCAAGAGTCTAAAGAGAAAGCTAAAGAATAGAAGTTCTTTGCCAGTTAATCCTCAAATAGAGAACCAATATCTAAATATAAAAATAATTAAAAGACTTTAAACTAAAAAATAACCCAATCAACTAAATAGTCACTTCACAAAATAGAGATACAAATGGCCAATAAATGCCTGAAAAATTGTTTGATATCACTAGCAATCAGGGAGTTACAAGTCAAAACTACATTGAGACTCCATCTAACCTCAATCAGAATGGCAATCATCAATTAGTAAAACAAGGGTATGACATCAAGGATATGGGGAATGAGAAACACTTTTACACTGTTGGTGGGATTGTAAATTAGTTCATCCACTATGGAGATCAGTGTGGAGATTCTTCAGAAACTGGGAATAGATGCACCATATGATCCAGCTATAAGTCTCCTGGGTGTCTTCCCAAAGTGACATAAGTCAGAATATTAGAGTATACATGTTTATAGGAGCACAATTTGTAATAGCCAAAATAAGAAGCCAACCCCGGAGTCCATCAAAATTATGAATTACAAAATTGTGGGATATACACACAGTATAATTCTATACAACAATAACAAAGAATGAAATTATGTTACTTGCAGGAAAATGGGTGAAACTAGAAAACATTATCTTAAATGAGATTAACCAGTAACAGAGAGTGGAGTGTCATATGCTTTCTCTCATATGTGGTAGCAAGGAAGTAATTGGGATACAAAAGGGATTGAAAGAGTAGAAGTGAAAATCCAGTGGAGTGAGGGAAGTGGTGGTCTAGGGTAGAGTGGAGGGAAGGGAAGAATTAATTTCTAACATTAAATAAGTATATTTACTACATAAAATATCTCTGAAACTAGTTAATGTAAAAAAATATCAATTTCATTATTACTCATTATTACTAGTCCTGACATGTTAGGTGAATACTACAGATATTAGAGAAGATTGACTTATTTAATCCAAGGTTAGAAACTACCTCCTTACAGCACCTATCTCAGTAAAATGCTCATTAAAAGTAAGGGTATTAGGCAGACACACACAGTTGTGCATGCCTGTAACCCCAGTACTTAGGAGGCTAAGGCAGGAGGATTGCAGGTTAAAGGCCAGACTGGGCAATTTACAGAGACCCTGTTTCAAAATGGTGTATTTTGGATGAACACCCATGAGTTCAATCCCCAATATCACACACACAGGAAAAAGAGGATTTTCAGGTATGGCAAAGATAGTGAGTGGAGAATGACAATTATGTTACTTAATTGAGAAGGATAGTTTTTAATTATATCCTGTTACTAAAATTGCCTGTACTGCATTACATAACAATTTATATGCATTTATGAAAACACATACAATACATAAGATAATCTCATTGCAAATTAAAAAATCCACTTAGAAAAAATGTTTTGAGTGATGGGAAAACCAGAATAAGAAGTTCCTTCAGATAAAGTTGAAATATCTCTTCAAAGAAATGAATATCTATGTCAAAACTTGTTTGATGTAACACCAAAGGAGAGCTGCTAGCATTTCACATTTAAAAATCAGAATACTGCAAAAGGATCTGTGAATAAAAGAACTAAATCTGCCACCTTGAACTACCTTAAGTGATAGACTACTATATCAATGTGTTTTTTCGCCCTAAGCTTTCTGGGTTCCTGCCTTGAGCCAATTATTACTAGGCCACATTTTAAAATATCTGTTCATCCAACACATGTGATTTGTCTCCTTAAGGTCATTGCAGTATCAGCTCACTAAGGGGTTAACACATCTTGTAGATAATAACAAAGGTACAATATTCAGGAGACATTTTAGAGATATTTCAAATGTTCTACATACCCCTACCCCCATGATAACTTGATCTTTACTATATTTACCTAGAAGTCTGTTGTGTATTATTTTTACCGTTGTGTTTTTGTTATTGTTGTTAAAACACTCTAATAATGTCATTAATTATATCTTAGAGAAAATAAGAAAATTTGACCCTAAAGCTGTCAGATAATGACTGAGAATCCTATATAATGTTGGTAAGCTCATAGAAATAAAGATGAAAAGGTAGAAAATAATTATATTGTGAGTGATCATTGTATATCCATCGTTTCATTATACTTATTTTATCTCCTATGTTTTCCCTTTAATATTGGTAAAAGTTGCCGGGTGTGGTGGCACACACTTGTAATCCCAGCATTTGGGAGGCTAAGACCTGAGGATCTGGGTTCGTGGCCAACCTCAGCTACTTAGTGAGGCACACCGCCACTTAGTGAGACCCTGTTTCAAAATAAAGAATAAAAAATAGAGCTGGGGGTACAGCTTGGAGTAGAATGCCCCTGGGTTCAATCCCCAGTGCCGCAAAAAAAAAAAAAAAAAAAAAAAAATATATATATATATATATATATATATATATATATATATATATATATATGTAAAAGTTATCATTTGATAGCTTTTATTAACCTTCATATATTAAAGTAGGAGAAATATACTCAGAAATGGAAATTATTTTCCAAAGTCACACAGCTAGGAAAGTCATCAGCCAAGATTTGAGCAAAATTCTGTCCAAGTCCAAACTTAGAGCTTTCTCTACTTTATCATCTAGCTTGTCTCACATCCTGCCTCAAATTAATTTATTTCATTCCTCTAGAAATCATAAGGCACTAAAGTTTAAGTTCCAAGTTTAATATTTAAGTTCATTTTCAACATCAGTAATTTGACTTTCTTCATGATAGAAGCTCTCAACAAATTAGGTATAAAGGAAATGTTCCATAATAGCCATATATAATGGACCTTACATCACATTCAGTAGTTACAAAAAAGAAGTAAATAAAAGGTACCCTAGGAAGAAACAAAATTGTCTCTATTAACATATTAATTCAAAAAGTAAATTAACTCATTACTTTAAAACCTTTACCCCTGTTAAAAAATGAAGGAACAAATAAGAATCAGAGGACTTCTTTTTAAATGTGAAAAGGACAGTGTATGCCAAGAGAATTCTTGCTAAAATTCAATTGTATCCTTTATAATGCTAATTTAAGGAAAGTACATTTTCGGGACAAAAAAGAGGACACAGTTCAAGAGAAGATGTTAATAGCCTTATAAATATTTAATGCCTTATTTTTAAAATACTTTTATTAGTGCGTTGCAGTCTCACATTGCAATGTAGTTCAAAGTGATAGGAATGTACATGAACACAGCACTTGGTGAGCTTCCCCTGGCTCCCTCTCTACTCTCCCCCTTTCCCATACATGATATTAAGATTGGCATTAGTATTCTCACATATGTACATAATGTGAATGAAAATAAATTGTGATAGAGTATAATCTGAGATAATAAGACAATAAATATTTTCTCTAACAAGCAAATCAGCTAATTTATAAATAAGGTTACTGATTTCACATCCTTTTATACATCCTAACTTTGAAGTTATAATTCCTTAGAACACAATAACCCTTTATAAGAAAATAATATCTTCTTAAGAAACATATTCATCCAACTTGTAGGAGGTTTTACTTTTTCAGTGGTATAATCCTCCATATTTGACAACAAAACCTAATATTCTGTGATTTGAGGAAAATTCCACTTGGGAATATTGTTTGAATGCAATGTTCCTGGGAAAATTAAAGCACTAACCCATTGAGTACAGGATAGCTAAGCAACTAATTCACACATTTCATGGCAGTGGTCGAGGAAGTAGGGGTTATAGGATTAGTAGATTCTGATGGGAGATTGTATCAGATGAAGGATGTATATCAATAATGTGGGGTACAGCCAAGGAATGGCAACCATGGGAAAGATAAGGGTTGAGATGGGTTAAAAAAGGAATAGTGAAAACTAAAGTAGAAAAGTAAAAAAAAAATTCATGTGAGTTGCCAAAATATGGCCATGGGAATAGACTTCACAGCATCCAAATGGATTTGAGAAGGAACATGAGCTTTCTTCCACCTGGAAATGACTCCCTTCTATAAATTCAGGAAAAAATGTCTATCAATAAGTCTGAATAAAAAAAAAGATTCTTCAAAATCAAGATTGAGAACATCTGTGATCTCTTTCACAACAATCATCAGACTTTATAGACAGATGGGAACAGAAATGGAATGATTGACAATCAAATGCTCTATTAGCTCTTGCAGATTCTAAATATTGTCTGCCTTTCAAATCTTGTGTGAAAATCAACCCAATAGAAATATTATCCATATTCAATTAATATTAAATTATATTTGGTAATGTATGTAACTTTATTCTTAAAATTTTCTTTACTTTCCCTCCTAGATTAATTCCAGTAAGTGTATTTTCTCTATAACAAAGCACTTAGAAATGGAATGGCATAAAAATACTGTTTTAGAGTAAAAGTGTTTAATTTTTCTTACACCACCAATAAGAAAGTTCAGATTTGATACACATAGAGAAATGATCTCTTATTTTAAAGCACTTTGTTAGTCTGCAATAAAAAGATAAATATCTGTGGTTCTAGGAAGAATGCAAATAATCCATGTGTACTGTCTAATTAGTTTGAGTGACTTTCCATTGCCAGCTTGTTTGAAGGACAGTCATTCATATTGCATCCCAACACCACCATCTTCAGCCGTCCACCTATTACTGGCATACATGTTTTCCTGTCACATTATGATGACCTTCATAACAGTACTTTAAAATGCCTTCACTGTCTGGCAGCTAATAAGTATGAATGAGACTCGGGAAAGCTCTGTGTTACTGAATATTAGAATCACCAAAATGTACTGCTTTTCTAGTTAAAACTCCAAGTATGTGAGTGAAGCATTTGTAACATACCTATTTTTTTATGCCAGAAAGAATTATTTGTCTTCAATCATACTTATGAATAATTTTGATTTATTTTTATGCATTATAGAAAAGAGTGCTTTCCTATTTTCATGTCCCATGGCATTGTGACATATCATGCAACAGAATGCATTTTCTCAAAGCTATTGTATTATGTATGGAGGCATAAGAAGGAGGAAAGGGGATTGCTAGGTGCCATAAATTAAATATGGACTATTTGAATGCTCAGAGTGTTGCCTTTAAAAGATGATATTACTATCTTGCTCCACATGCCACACACCTTCAAATTCAGAAACTTATATAATGACTTGTAAGCAACATGCTTACTTTGACCAAAGAGGTACCTCCTTATTCCTGTAGAGTTGGCCAGACCAGGTTCCTCCCAATGAAAATTTCCAAATACATGTCGGTCACCTCATTTACTCTACTGAAACAGCGCTATGGCACAGGGTTTTTTTTTTTTTTAAAGTTTCTTCAAAATATTACACACCGGAGGGGATGTTTTCACAAGGACTGATTCAGCAAGTTGAGTGAGAAGGGAAGTGACAGATTTATAGGGCTCTTTCAATGCTGTAAGGAGCCATGCTGATGGATAAAAAGATGATTATGCAAGTTACCCTATGCATGTTAACTTTCCAGATACTGAACCTCAGACTCCTTATTTTGTTTGAAATTAACATTCTGTAGCCTTGTCATATGTTCTGCTGCATATATCTCACTTGCATTTGAATGATATTTTCTCACTTTTCAACATGTTTTCCCACATTCCATTTCATTTACTCTTCTCCATACAATGTCTAGGTAGGCAAGTTAGGAGTGACTAACCAAATTTGACAAATGTAGAAAATAAGACAAAGTGAAACGAACTCATCTAAGATTACATAATTATTGGCAGAACTGAAAGATTATCACGGTCTCTTTCACTTTATTCTATGAACTTTTCAAATCACACATTGCCTACTATTTATTTATTAATGTATTACTTATTTACTTTTTGTGGTACCAGGGATGGAACCCAGGGGCATTTTACCTCCAGGCTACACTCCTAGTCCTATTTTATTTTTTATTTGGAAACAAGGTGTTCTAAGTTGAGAGCCTCACTAAACTGCTGAAGCTGGCTTTAAATCCATGATCCTTTTGTTTCAGCCTTCCTGGTACTGGAATTACAGGAGTGCATCACCATGTCTGGCTTTGCCTACATATTCAGATGTGTCAATTACATGGTGTAGAGGGATACTGAAGGAGTACGTTTACTTTAGGCCAGGGATTTTGAGCAGTGTTTCAGTTACTTTTGTAAATAAGTCTCTGTCCTCCAGATAGAGTGAGAAAAGACAGTTTAAATGCAGCAGTTTAAATCTAATACCCACTGCTGATAAGCATATGAGAAAAATACAGTCTTTGGGTTTATGTTTGAGCTTAGTTATTAATTCTATATGTGATGCAAAATTATTTGCATAGCTCCTGAAAATGTTTTGATACCTGTCTCTATATTACCTAGCAGCATTTTTTAAAGCTAAGATACCAAATACTAATAGGAAGTTATTTGAAAGTAGAGTTGTGGTGGTTAATTGAGTGCCTTAAGGAAGACCTGGTAAAGCTTTTCTGGGTGTGTCTATGAAGGTGTTTCCAGAGAACATTGGCATGTGAGTTGATTTGTTGATCTGTTCATCACCCAAACATGAAGGGGCACCAGCAATTGCATAAGGGCCTAGATAGATAAAAAGAGGAAAAGTAAATTCTCTTTCCCTCTGACTTGGAGCAAGGCACTCTTCTTTTATGCTTAGACATCAGAACTCGAGGCTTTGGGAATTTTTCTTAAAGCACATGGGAAATTCTTTAAACATGGGAATTTGATGAATTCTGCCTTGCCACCAGCAAGTAAATGAACTTTTATTCCTAAATTGTCTTATAATTCATAAGCAAAACTTTTCAATCCATATATCTTGAGTTTCCATAAGGTAGCACATAGGTCATCATATTTAAGAGAATCTAATTAGGTAAGATCCATTCATTCATTCGTCAAATGATTATTATGCATTAGCTGTGATCCAAGATCTATGCTATATAGTTAGGTCCCTGTGCACATGCACTTATAAGTGGAAAAATATAAATATTAATAAAATAATGGCACAAAGTTATAATTATAGCAGGTGTATTTGACACAGTCAAGAGGAATAGAGAAGGTTTCCTTGATGAAAATATTCACTTAGTTACATGCTAAAATATAAGAAGGAATTAAACAGGCAGAGTTTAGGTTAGAGTATTCCAGGCAGTAGGAATAGCTTACATGAAGATGATAGGAGAGTACACATTGACAGACTGTATTAATAGCCTGTAGACTATGCAGAGAACCCAATGTAATAAAAATTTCATTAGTGAAAAGTTAAGACTATTCTGAGTAAATATCAGAGGAGTTTATGTAGATGTTCCCAATCTATGGACAATGCTTATCCTGTAATTACCTCTTTTTCTAAAGAGCTGTGTTTTTAATTACTCATTGTAATCATTTTTCCCACTGTCCCTAGACAATAACACAAATTGTAGAAGAAAATATCTCCACCTGTCCATAGACATTTACCCATGCTACTTTAATCTGTGTGGCCACTAGTTACTGCCTTTTACTACTATCTTTTTAAAAAAAATCAAGACAGAGGTGTAAAAGAGAGTCAGTTTCTTTGCAACTGATGAAGTGTCTCACTTTGTACTGCAAATCATGTGCAGTCCATTCTAGGCAATAAAAGCTAGTCATCATACAATAAAACTAGACCTACAGTAAACACAGCCTTATAAGTCATGAAAACAATTTAAAAGATCACTTTGATATTTGACAGAGAGTAAATATATATCGCTATGTTTGTGATGACATGCTGAGGTAGCAGTTTATTCATTTTGAGCCTATGCAGCAGTCTCAGAAAATCAGTAAAACTAAATTAAAAAATGATAAGAAATTCATTGTGAGGATCAAAAAATAAGTGGGAAAATAAGTCTATAGCAAATGCACAAGGCATGGTGTAAAGACCAATGTGTCTGAGAAAGCCCTGCTTGGCCCCAGCAGCACCAATAGCCTTTCCAGATGGCCTTCTCTGTTTCTTTTGATTCAAGTGTTATAGCCTTCACAGTTCATTTACACTTAACTTAAGCCTCACTTATTATCACTACATTCTCTTTTTTTCACCAAGGAGATCATAAGTTCTTGAGGACAAAATCTATGCCTTTTTTCTACTTTCTTTGTTTTCTCACTCACTTTCCCTAATTCTATCTACACACATGAAGGTCATAACAACTCCACGTACCAGTTCAGAGAATGTGCATTTTATTGAAGATCAGTCTACTTGATGGGGCCACAGTCAAACAGTAAATGGTGTGACCCATATTGTACATCAGACTGCCTGCCTCCAGTTACTTCTGGAGGCAGACAAATCCAGATTCAAATTCTGACTCCTGCTGGTTGTGGTGGTGCATGCTTGTAATCCCAGCATTTGGGAGGCTGAGACCTGAGAATATGGGTTCGTAGCCAGCCTCGGCTACATAGTGAGGCACTCCACAACTTAGTGAGATCCTGTTTCAAAATAAAAAATAAAAAATAGGGCTGGGGGTATAGCTTGGAGGTAGAATGACCCTGAGTTCAATCTCCACTACTGAAAAAAAAATTTTTGACTTCTTTTTCTGACTCCTTTTTCTGTTTAGTTATATGAACAAGAGGAAAGAATAAACACATTAATTAAATACATATGAAGAGCCAAGCAACATGCACAGTTTCTATAGTCAATGAGTCTTCTTGACAATACTAAAGCAAAAACATTATTATTCCCATATTGCAGAAGAGTATACCAAGACAGAGGTTAAATCCTAAGTTGCTGATGCTGGGCTTGAACCTGTATCCTCCTATCTTCTTCCTAAGTACTGGGATTACAGGTCTATACCACCACCACACCTGGAAGGAGTGTGAACAAACACAATATCACCTTCCAAAGATGATGTGGTGTGTAGAACATCCATAACTTTCCCATTGCAGCATTGCTTAGGGAGGCTAGGTAGACAGTTTTGCAGAGCACCTGTTTTATGCTAGTGTTTTTCACAACCTTGCTTTCAAGCAACCCAAAGCCAAAGTGAAATTAAATTAATTTGACCTTTAAAAGTTACATTTGTAATAAGGAGAACTAAAGACCATTAAATGAAGATAGCACAACAAAACAGAAATCAAATTACGAGGCTGTCCTGAAGACCTTTAAGGTTAGGAGAACCTTTTATGCTTTGAGTGTTGTTAAATCATTCAGTTCATTTCACAGTGACTTGCTTTTGATGCAGCCTAGGATGAAATGTACTTCATTGCTCCTGTGCATAATTAATATCATTTTGTATTCTTCATCAGATAAGTCACCTCTGATTAAAGTAAAGTAATTGTGTTTTACTTGAATTTCCTCTCATAATGGACCATTAAAGCATAGATGAAGGGCCATAGAGGATATTTGAAGGACTGCTGTAAGTGCTAACTCTTTATGAATTTGATCTTCCTATATGCTATTCATTCACTTATTCTTCCATTCTTCAATCCATATAGGCATTCAATATTCATTTTTTCCTTTTTTGTGAGGTGTTAGGATCAAACCTAGGGCCTAACATATGCTAGGCAAGTTCTTTGCCATTGAGCTATATTCCTAGCCCCTCTGCTCATCCTTTTATCCAGTTACTTACATTTATTTTCCTGCTATCATCATGCTAAGCATTAATGATATGATGATGAATAAAACAGTTTTTGCTTTTAAGTTTCTCATAGTCAAGTGAGAGAAATAGCATATAAGCAGATAAACTATAGTGTAATATGTAATAGATTTGGCACAAAAATGGAATTTTCACTTTCTCTTTCTCTCTCCCTCTCCCTCTCCCTCTCCCTCTCCCTCTCCCTCTCTCTTTAGTACTGGAGGTTAAATCCAGAGGAATTCTACATCAAAGTTACATCCCAACCCTATCTTAGTTTTATTTGGAAACAGGGTCTCTACAAGTTGCTGAGGGTCTAAGATTCTGGGGCTGTCCACAGACCTGTGATCCTTCTATCTTTGTCTCTCAAGTACTCGTATTACAGGTGTATTCCACCACACCTTACTGGAATTTCAGTTTTAAAAGTTAAAAAAATTCTCAATGTAAAAGGGATTCTTATTTATTTATTATTTTTATGATCTAAAAATCATTTTATTAATTAATTTGTTTATTGATGCATTATAATCATACATTTTTCTTAGGTACAAGCTGGTAAAGGAATATATACATACATTTCTCATTTAACTCTTCTCCAATTCCCACCCTACTCCCTCCCCCTTCCTCCTTCTCAAGTTCAGTTTAGTGATTGACTTGATATTTTTGTGAAAGTACAACTTGTGCGTTAGGGTACACCATGACCAAGTCAGGTTCATTCCAGGGATGCAAGACTGGTTCAACATATGGAAAACAATTCATGTAATTCACCACATAAACAGAACTAAAGACAAAAATCACATGATCATTTCAACAGACACTGAAAAAGCATTTGATAAAATCCAACAACCATTCATGCTAAAAGCACTTCAGAGAATTGGAATAGAAGGAACATACTTCAACATCATAAAGTCAATATAGAATAGGCCCACGGCCAACATCATATTAAACGGAGAAAAACTGTAAGAGTTCCCACTAAAACCAGGAGCAAGACAAGAATGTCCATTATCACTACTTCTGTTCAATATAGTATTTGATACTGTAGCCAGAGCAATAAGGCAAGAGAAGGAAATCAAAAGTGTGCATATGGGAAAAGAAGAACTAAAGCTATCCCTTTTTTTGGATGACATGATACAATACAAGACCCAACAAAATCAACCAAAAAACTTATAGAACTGATCAACAAATTCATCGAAGTATCTGGATAAAAATCAATCTTAAGAAATCAGAGGCTTTCCTGTATGCCAACCATAAATCCACTGAAAAAGAAATCCAGAAAACAATTTCACTCATAATAGCACCCTGAAAAATAAAATACTTAGGAATAAACCTAACCAAGGAGGTAAAAGACCTTTATAAGGAAAACTATAAAAAGTTGAAAAAAGAAATCAAAGAAGACGTTAGAAGATGGGAAGACCATGCTTCGCATGGTGGTGCACACTTGTAATCCCAGTACTTGGGAGGTTGAGACAGGAGGATACAGATACGAGGCCAGCCTCAGCTACTTAGTGAGGCACTCCGCAACTTAGTGAGACCTGATTTCAAATAAAGAATAAAAATAAGAATGGGGGTATAGCTCAGATGTAGAATGCTCCTGAGTTCAGTCTCCAGTATCATAAAAAAGGAAGATCTTCCATGTTCTTGGATAGGCAGAATAAATATCATCAAAATGGCCATTCTCCCCAAAGTGATCTATATATTCAATGCAATACCCATTAAATTACCAAGGTCACTCCTCACAGACATGGAAAAGTCAGTCCTTAAATTCATTTGGAACAACAAAAAGCCCAGAATAGCCAGCATTGTTCTTAGCAACAAGAACCATGCAGGAGGCATCACAATATTTGACTTCAAAATATAATACAAAGCCACAGTAATAAAAAAAGCATGATATTGGCACAAAAACAGTCACATAGACCAATGGAGCAGAATAGAAGACTCAGAAACAAATATACACACCTACAATAAATTGATTTTTGACAAAAGAGCCAAAAATATCCACTGGAAAAAAAGATAGCCTCTTCAACAAATGGTGTTTAGAGCCACACAATTCACAATTGCCAATCTATGGAACCAGCTAAGATGTTCATCAACAGATGCATGGTTTATAGAACTATGGGATATTTGCACAATGGAATTTTACTCAGTCATAAAGAAGAACAAAATTATGTCATTTGCAGTGAAATTGGAATGACCTGGAAAACATTATGCTAAGTGAGATTAATCAGTCACAAAAAAGCAAAAAGGTCATATGCTTTTCCTAATATATGGATACTAGGGAGAAAGTGGATTATAGAAGGGACTCTAGACAAAGAAGGAGAAACCTCAGATGAGCAAAGAAGATGAGTTAACTGAAGGTGATGGGGAGGGGAGGAGAGAAACACCCTAATGCCCATGATGTACTTCCACAAACATATCAAAGTCAGTCACTAAACTTAACTTGAGAAGGAGGTAGTGGGGCAGGAATTGGGGAAGGGTTAAATGAGAAATGTGTGCATATATGCCTTTACCAGCTTGTACTTAACAAAGACGTATGATTACAATGCACCAATTAAAAAATTCTAATACAAAACAAATCATTTCAGAGGTGTGATGGCTCACACTTGTAATTCTAGTACTTGGAAGGCTGAGAAAGGAGGATCACTGGTTTGCAGCCAGCCTCATCTACCTAGTGAGGACCACCACAACTTAGTGGGACCCTGTTTCAAATTAAAGAATAAAAAAGGGGCTGGTGGTGTAGCTAGGACATAGAATACCTCTGAGTTCAATTCCCAGTACCACAAAACAAAATAACATTGCATAATATCAGAATAGAAGGAACATCTCTTAACATCATTAAGGCAATAAACCCAAAGCCAACATAATATCAACATCATTAAGGCAATAAATGCAGGGCCAACTTCATATTGAATGGGAGAAAAAACTGTAGGAATTCCCTTTAAAATCAGCAAGAAGACAAGGATGCCCAATATCACCACTACTTTTCAGTATACTTAGTCCTCAAGACTCTTGCCAGAGCAATATGAGAAAAGAAGGATATCAAAGAAATTCAAATAGGGACAGAAGAATTAAAATTATCTTTATTTGCAGATGACATGATCCTGTATCTAAAAGACCCAAAAAAACTCAACCAAAAGACTACTACAACTTATTACAAATTCAGCAAGTAGTGGAATACAAAATTGACCTAAAAAAATCAGTAGCTTTTCTATATGCCAACCATTAATTCAGAGAGAAAGAAATCCATAAAACAATTCCATTCAGAATAACCTAAAAACCAATACAATACCTAGGAATAAACCTAACTAAAGAAGTAAAAGACTTCTACAATGAAAATTATAAAACCCTAAAGAAAGAAGTTGAAGATGATTTTGGAAGATAGATAGATCTCCCTTGCTCTTGGGTAGGCAGAATAAATATTATCAAAATGGCCACTCTACCAAACATGATCTACAGAATCAATGCAATTACTATTAAAATACCAATGTTATTCTTCACAGAGTTAGAAAAATCAATCATAAATTTCATATGGAGAAATGAAATACTCAAAATATACAAAGCAATTCTCAGTAATAAGAACCATGCAGGTGACATCACAATTCATCACTCTAAATTATACTACAGAGCTATAGTGATAAAAACAGCCTGGTATTTGCACAGATACAGGCATATAGACCAATGTAACAGAATCAAAGACACAGAAACAAATCCATACACTTATAGCTAAGTGTTTTTGACAAAGGAGTCAAACACATACGTTGGAGAAAGACAGCCTTTTCAACAAATGATACTGGGAAAGTTGGTTATCTATTTGTAAAAAATTGAACTAAATCATTACCTTTCTCCCTGCACAGGAGTCAACTCAAAATAGATCAAGGACCTGAAAATTAGATCAGAGACTGTGAAGCTACTAGAGGAGGACATAGGTTCAACACTCCAACATATAGGCACAGGTAGAAACTTCCTCAGCAAGACCTCCAAAGCTCAGGAAATTAAAACAAGAATTAATAAGTGGGATGGCATGAAAGTAAGAAATTTTTGCACATCAAATGAAACCATCAAGAATCTAAAGCAAAAGCCTATGGAATGGGAGAAGATCTTTGACAGCTCTACTTCTAATAGAGAGTATAAAAAGAACTATTTTATAAAAAGAATTTTAAAGACTTTACACTAGAAAACCAAACAACCCAGTCAAGAAATGGGTAGCTGAATTGAATAAACACTTCACAAAAGAAGAGATACAAATGTCCAATAGATACATGAAAAAAATACATCATTAATACATCATTAATAACATCATTAGCCATTAGGGAGATGCAAATCAAAACTAAACTGAGATTCTATCTAACCCCAATCAGAATGGCAATAAAGAAGTCAAATAACAATAAATGTTGGTGAGTATGTGGGGAAATAGGAACTCTTCTCCAGTGTTAGTGGGATTGTAAACTATTTCAGCTGCTATGGAGATCAGTGTGGAGATTCCTTAGAATACTGGGAATGGATCCACCATATGATCTGACTATACCACTCCTGGGTTTCTTTCCAAAAAGGTTGAAACCAGAGAACTACTGTAATATATGTGTACTCATGTTCCTAGCCAAACAATTCACAATAGCCAAATTATGGAACCAACCCAGGTATCCATCAACAAATGAATGGATTTAAAAATTATGGGAAATACACACAATGGAATTCTACTCATCAATAAAGAAGAATAATACATTGTCATTTATAAGAAAATGGAAGAACCTGGAGAACATTATGTTAAGTAAGATTAGCCAGTCATAGAAAGTGAAGTGGCATATGTTTTTTTTAATATGCACAAACTCGGGAGTTACTGGGATACCAGTAAGACTCCAGAAAATGTAGGAGAAACCTCAACGCAGTCAGGGAAGTAGTCTAAGGGAAGGAGAGAGGGATGATTGAGGTTCATTATTGGAAATAATAACATCAAATATGTGTACATATATGAAAATACCAATATCAATCTCACTACTCTGTATAGGAAGTGAGGAAATGGGGAGGTGGGGGGTAACAAGTGCTGTGTGCATGTATGTCATTGTCAACATGTATTACATTATGATATGAGACCATAATGTACCAATATAAGCATATTAAAAAATATTAACACTACAGATATAAAGTAAAAGTTTCTCAACATAATAAATTCCATTTATAAAAATCAAAAAGAAATGTTTATATGTTTGAAATTGAGGAAAAATAGTGTTCTCTGAAAGTGTGATGCAATTCACCTTTCTTGTGATACAAAAAGTAAATTATGGCTATTAAAAATAAATGATATGAAGCTGGGCATGATGGCACACGCTTGTAATCCCAGCATTTGGGAGGTTGAGACTGGAGGATCTGGGTTCTTGGCCAGCTTCAGCAACATATGAGGCATTCCGCAACTTAGTGAGACCCTGTTTCAAAATAAACAATAAAAAATAGGGCTGGAGGTATAGCTCAGAGGTAGAATGCCCCTGATTTCAATCCCCAGTACCCCCCAAAAAAAGATATGAGAAAACATGATTTAAAAGGTTCAGTTACTTATTATTTTTGTGCTAAGTATAACCACCATAAAGAGATTTAAGTATATTATTCCCAAATATTATTTATTTATTTCCATAGAAATGATAGCACAGTAAATATATTTTTGAAAACATTTTGTTTTACTAAATGTGTCTTGGATAACTTTTCATGAGCTACATCCTGGAATTTAAGAATATTTCTGATAGGTTTTATATTAGAAGGCCTATTAATTTTCATTTCTACCATGACTGTTCTCTCTTGAATACTTTTAGCTCACATTTGCTCCCCATTTTTTACCTCCTTTACTATTTGCCTTATTTGAACCCAATATAATATAGCATTAGACAATATATTATTCTCTTTTATTCTTTATTATATTGGTTTCATATTGTTTTCTATGAACCAGTTTTGTATTTTTACTCTCCTACTAAAGTTAAGTGTATTTTCCTTTCTGTGTGTGTATGTGGGGGGGGGGGCGGTAATTGGGGCTCTAACCAAGGAGTATTCTACATCTCACCTATATCCCCTACTCTCTTTTTTAAATCTTAAAACAGGGTCTTGCTTAGTTGTTGAGGATCTTGCTAAATTGCTGACTCTGGCCTTGAACCTGTAATCTTACTTTTTTACTTCCCAAGTACTGAGATTGCAGATTTGCACCTTTATGCCTTGTTCTCAGTATTTTTTTCTTAAACCCCACCATCACAGTATTAACACAGTGAGTGTTTATTAATTTGTTAAGTTCATTTGATCTTATAAATCCTGGCTTCTTGAATTCTGCAGGCAAACTCATACAAATAATATTCACATCAGGTTCTTCTTAACTAGTTAGGAAGTAGTTTTAACTTCCTTTTAAAAAAATAATCATGTTGTGCTCACATTCTGCATATCCACCAGCATATTGTCCAATCTCAATAGATGTTAAAGAAGAAAAACTGAAATATATTAACCATTGCCCTACAGTTCATTTCATCTGCAGATGTCAGAATGTATACTAACCAAAGATCTGTCTGGCTTGTAGTTGAGTGTCATAAAAGAATTCATATGTTCATCTGTCCACTTAGTTTAGGTCAAATGTGTTCACAGGCAGGGTGAGGCCAGTGGAAGGAAGAGTTTGATATTTCTAATCATTTCATTTAAGAAATTTGATTTTTGTGCAACACAAAACATTTCTAACAGTTTAAAAAATTCCCATACATCCTTATATACTTGTGTTATATCTATGCAGATATCAATAGATAGATGAATGTGATTTTTTATTCTGTATCAGACTATATTATATAATTTTGGTAACTACCACTCACATTTTTGACATCCTTCAGAAGTATTCTAATTTCTGAACTTAAGAGAATGGACCAAGACATTAATTATCCTGTTTTGGAAAATTGCTCTGCATTACCTCATCCTTCTGTGACACTAAACTGTACGTGTCTTTGCAATTTCCTTGTTTTTTGAAAAGTTGTATAATAGAATCTCTCAGCTACTGGTGAGATTCAAATACTTTCTGCCAAAATAATTAACTTCTGAATGTACCATCTCTTCCACAGGAATACCAAATGCATCTATGGCTCCTTCTCCAGTTATATATATACGTGGATTTCTTAATAGGATTGTGTTCAGGTCATTGTTGATAAAGTCATTCAATAATGAGTTTTAGGAAAAGGGTTTATAATTTTACATATGCAGTAGGCTTCCTGGCTGTCAATGTGTTCCACTATTTCTAGATGAGAGATCTGAAATCCCTTGAGCTTGACGTAGTGGTGCACACTTATAATTCTAGTACTTGGGAGGCTGAGAAAGGTGGATCACAGGCTCAAAATAAGCCTCAGAAATAGCGAGGCTCTTAGTAACTTAGTGATACCTTGTTTACAAATGAAAAATAAAGTAGGGTTGGAGGTATATCTTGGAGGCAGAATTCCCTTGGGTTCAATCCCCAGCACCACAAAAACAAACAAATGAAACCCCTTGTGTAGAGAAGTGCTTGGATTACATACTAATATAAGGTGATTAAGTTCCTCTTGGCTAGCCAAAGCAAAAGTAACTTTCAAAAGTAAAATTTCAAAGTGAATTTTTAGTACAATCAGCCCTTCACAGTCATAAGTTCTGAATCTGTGGTTTCCTTCAGCCATAGATCAAAAATAGTGGGTAAAGAATTCCAGAAAATTCCAAAAAGCTAAATTTGAACTTGTATGCTGAGAACTAGGCTGGAATTCATGAGAATGAAATGATGTGTTAGTGAACTTGCAGTAGTCTCCAGTAATTTCATGGGTCTTTACTTTTTCTCCCATAATTGGTTTTGGAGCATCATTTACCTTGTTTCTTTTTGTGTGCTATGTAGGCTTAATATGAATGATTTTTTCTGAATATGTACAGTCTTATTTTTTCTCCTTAAATAACACAGAAAAACAACTATTTCCACTATTTTTACATTGTATTACATATTATAAGTAACCTAGATATTATTTAAATCATACAGGAGAATTGTGCAGGACATACACAAATATTATACCTTTTATCTAAGTTTTTTTTAATATACAAAGATCTTGGTATCATGATATTGAGGGTCCCAAATCCAATTTCCCATGGGTTATTGCCATGGTCTAGCCTTCCAGGTAGTGGGGTCAGAGGTCCTTCGATAGGTGTGGATTGAGACGAGGTCATGAGAATTTGCTCACACCACATGCAGTATAGAAGCTTATCTGTTTATTGCTTGTTAGTAGCTGTTTTTATACTATCTTTTTTGCAGTGAGGCATATAGAACAGGAATTTTACAGTCTTATTTTTCTAAAGGTTGAGTAGGTACATCTTTAACTAGAAAAGCCATTTCCCATGGTATTTGATGGGATTAAGAAAACAGTAAAGGTTACAAAATACAATACATATATAAAGATTATTTTAGTACAAAGCAGTGTTAAAGGTCTCTATTCATTATTTTAAATCTTTACTATTTGTTTAGCTCCTTTAAGCAGTGTTCTTATCTGTTTCTCGGGCAGCTAGAGAGTTAATGTATCTGGTGAATTTTTAGGGAGACAAGGGGAATGTAGACAAACTATCTGTCTTAAAGCTTTCTTTATTCATTGAAAAAATAGTAGACCTAAGTCTCTTTGGCTTATTTATTTTGTTTCTATACCTGTGTGCTGAGAGGGAACATAAGGTTCTTTAGTAATTAAGCTTGCAAAGCTCATTTCCTGACTAATGTTTGTATGTGGTTAATTAATTTCTTATGGGCTGTCTTGAGGCAGTTTTGTCAGCTAATATTGAGGAATCATAATCCATTCATACACCTTCTGTTTCTAAGAAATTTTCCTTTATAATTAATGTGAAAGCAAAACCCAAAGCAAATTTCCAGAATATAACATAATGCAAAATGGGCTATGCCATGCATTCTTTCTTTTGGAATCATCTGCCTTGCAGGACTCCAGCAGACTGAGCCTTGCTCAAGATCCAGCTATTAAGGAGCTGTGGTAAGTTATTCTATAACTCTGAAGTGATTTAAAAGAAGAACACATTTTGCTCTACATAGCATGTGTTTTAGGCTCTAGAATGAATTCAGATGAATTAATATTGTCCTTGTTAGTACCTTGGAAAATATTGTGAAAGAAAGTACCTCTTGCTGCCATTAGAGGGATACAGATCTTTTCTGTATTAAAAAAAGAAATATTAAAATGTGTCAAAAATGTCACAATTTCAATATTTTTGTTACCAGATATTAAAGCTAGAGGTATTCTACCTCTGAGTTTTAACCCCAGCTGGCCTTGAACTTGTGATCTTCTGTTACCTCCACAAAACCGGGATTACAGGTGCAAACCACACTACCTGGCTTACAATTTCAATTTTTTTACAGTTTTATAAGATTTACATCAATTCTTAAAAACATTATGGTGCAATATTTGCTTTTAAGCAAGGAACAACAAAAATGAGAATGACTTTTGGTTAAGCATGTATATTCTACAACCTAATGATTCTGCTCCTTGAAATATTTCCTCCCTGGAGAAACTCTTACATTTTTACTAGGAATTATGTAGCAAAATACTAATAGAATCACTGTTTAGTGAGCGCGCACATGCACACACACACACACACACACACACTTCTATTAATAATAAAACATAAAAATGGTATCTTGATATATACCTACAGTGACTAAAGTTGCATGCATCAACATGCATACATTTTTAAAACATAACATAATGTTGAGAGATGAAAATAAGCCAAAATAGTACCAATATCAGTTAGAAGACAGTGTACAGGTTGGAGTACAAAGACAAAAAAGAAGGTCCTGCCAGGCGTGGTGGCGCACGCTTGTAATGTCAGCATTCGGGAGGCTGAGACCGGAGGATCCGGGTTCGCGGCCAGCCTCAGCTACCTAGTGAGGCACTCCGCAACTTAGTGAGACTCGGTTTCAAAATAAAAAGAATAAAAAATAGGGCTGGGGGTATAGCTCGGAGGTAGAATGCCTCTGAGTTCAATCCCCAGTACCGCAAAAAAAAAAAAAAAAAGAAGGTCCTTAATAAGTTTAAAAGGGTTAACTCTATGCTAAAACAAGTAATAGAAATAACAGCTTGTACTTGGACCAAAGAAATACACAGTACTTGCTCCATTATTATCCTTTGTCTAATTCCTCTGCTCATCTCAGATACTTAGCTTTCAACTTTCTTTGAACTCAGGGGCATTCTACCTCCGAGCTATACCCCCAGCCCTATTTTTTATTTTTTATTTTGAAACCGAGTCTCACTAAGTTGCGGAGTGCCTCACTACGTAGCTGAGGCTGGCTGTGAACTCGGATCCTCCGGTTTCAGCCTCCCAAATGCTGGGATTACAAACATGTGCCATCACACCTGGCTCTAGCTTTCAACTTTCTAAATGCTATTTTTAAATACTTTTATTGGTGCATATTGTTCCTGTCCCTATTCCTCCATCTTGCAATTTTTCCTCTATTTTTTTGCTTGCTTTAGTCTCCTCTCAACCAGAATTAATATAATCCTAAATTTTGGACTAATTATGTCACTGCTTTTATTTATAATTTTATTACACTTATATGCATCCCTAAAATATACCACTTTCTTGTAACCTTGTTTTGAACTTCCTGTATATGGAAACAAAATGTTTGACCTGTAAAAAACCAGAAAAGTTAACAAAGCAGATCAGTTCAGGATGTCCTAATATTGGGTTTTATTAGTATTCATTATAATAGAATTTCCAGAAAATTATGACAAAACCACAGAGTAAGAAATTACCAAAAATTAATAAAGTTAAATTTCCCATAATTGAAGACATGAGCATCCAGAATGAAGGTGCCAACTAAATATGATGAATGAAAGATGATCTTTGCAAAGGCACATTACTGTGAAATTTCAAATTGTTGAAATTTAAAAAAAGAGTTCCTAAAAGCTTTCTTAGAGGAAAGAAAACAAAACTAATAAAAAGAAAGTGACACACAAAGGATCTGAAACAATAATAGCATTAAGTTTCTTAACAGGAAAATTGGAATGTACATGGTATTTGAGGGATGACTTCAAAAATTTAAGAGAAAATTATTTCCAACCTAAATCTTTATAGTCAGTTAAAACATCCTAAAAGTAAGAGGTGGAATAAACACATTTTAGACATGAAACATCTAACAAAACAAAATATATGAGCTCTCACACTAGAAAACATGATAAGTGAAATCAGCCAGACTCAGAAAGTCAAGGGTTATGTTTCCTCTCATATGTAGAAACTAATAGGAAAGAAAGAAGACTTCATGAAAATATGGAGACAAGTAAGATATTGGAAAGAGATTTGGGGGAGGGAAGAGGGGTGCTTAGGAAAAAGCAGACTGGTGCTTAGGAAAAAGGAGATTGGGGGAAGAAAACAGATTGAATGATACTATCTTCATATATGTAGGTATCACTAAGAACCTTACTAGCATGTACAAGGAGAAAGGAAAAGGGTAATGGATGGAGTTAAGAGGGAAACACACTAAGGGATGTTCTGAGCATATATGAATGTATCACTCTGAATATCACAAATAAAATTCTAAAAATAAATAATAAGAGATGCAACAGGATATTTATTATATAAAATAAAATGAAAATGAATTTCCAGGAAATAAATGAGTGAGGAAATCACAAATATTAATATGATGCTTTACAGAATGTCTCATATTCAAAATTAAGAAGTTTAGAGAGAATATCTGGAGCTAAAAAATTAAGAAGTTCAAGTCTAAATATGTCGTTTAGAAATCACAAGGTAAATATCAAAAGAAATGGCTGAAAGAGTTGGAAGCCATTAACCTGAGGAATTGTGCTTGAAGGTGGAGATGGGAAGGAGATGTAGACTGCTGTTTTTCTTTCTTTGACTTTTTAGGCAATACTGATGTATTATTTATAAAAGTAAAAACTGCATAAAGAAGAAATATGATGACTTCAAAGGGGACTTATTTTTGAACTTTAACATCAATTTATCCCAATGTTAAGGTAACTGTATTATTGATATGGTGACTTCAGTCAATTTTTATTAAGATAATATAAGCCCTTCCAGAATAACCCAGAAGGTTTTTTTAAAAAGTGTTTTACTCAGTAAGGTGAGATTTTTTTTTACTGCTCATTCTTTTTGTTAATCTTTTACTGATGCATTGTAAATGTACATCATAAATTTTAACTGAGTTGAATATCAGAAATAGAGAAGGTTTCTAAGTAATTTTTAACTGCCAAGTACATGCTGAACTTTTAGCTTCAGAAATTTCCTTTGAGAAATCTTCCTATTGTGTCCAGTAAAACTCATTGCTTTTATTTGGCCCAAGTAGATGGGTGACACTTCTATTACTTGAAATTTATCATTACCCTTTTCAAGAAAAGCACTACTCCCTCAAAAATACTAACTATAAGTTAGATCTGTTTAATATATTACACAAAGAGGAGATTTATATATGGATGCTCTATTTGGGTGCTCTATTTGGATAGCCTGTGGGAGGGGATGTTACAAAGAACAGATTAGAGTGAGGAAACTGGTGTCCTTGGGAACTCAATGTGTTGTTTTTGTATCCATTTTAGCCAGAATACATCCATAGAGTTTTGAGAAGCAAGTGTAGTATGTAGTAGATTAAGCACAAACTTTGGCATCATTTTGACCCTGGGTTGAGTACAGTTTGGGCACAAAAAAATTCTATGATCTTGGATAAATTCCTTGACCCTAATATTCAGAATCATCTATATTGTATGAGTGTGGGAAAATGTTCTAAATCTAAAGAATATTGGCTTAAGGATTTATAGATTTTTGCTTGGTTTGGCAGAAGACTAAGTTCTCTTGAGGGAAATGAAGACAGTGACCTCAATGCCCCTTCACTATCTAAGCTATTTCTTCCTGTTTTACTACACCTTTTGCTTGCTTTGTTTAAGGGTGGAAGACTTTCCCAAGGAGGGAGCTGAAAACAACAACCTCTTCTGCTCTTGCAAAACTGCTAGATAACAACTTATTTTCTAAAGCATTCCTAACCCAATGCTCTACTCCTTAGCCATAGATAATTAACGAATTAATGACCCAGCCTTAATTCTGCAAACCTGTAAAAAAAGAAGAGATGAGATTTACTTGGGGAGTTTTGCTCTCTTGCCTTCTCCCCTCTTACCTTTTTGAGACTGAGAATAAAGTCTCAAGAACATTTTTTTCATCATGTAGTCCTGTGCCCTGCTGGTACAAAGCCCAACATATGGGGAACATATAAACATGGGGAACATAGGAAAGGACAATATTAAATATAATTCATCAATATCTTTCCAGAATAATTAAATTTAGAATACTATACATACAGCAGCAAAATTTTCAGTAGCCAAGTTACAGAACCAAGATACCTGGTATTTATCAACAGATGAATGGATAAATAAAATGTGGTATATACACATAACAGAGTTTTACTCAGCCACGAAGAAGAACAAAGCAACACTGATTGAAAGAAAATGGATGAAATTAGAGATTATGCTAATTGAGATCAGTTAGTGTCAGAAAGTCCTATTTTTTCCCTCATATGTGGAAACAAGAGAGAAAATTGGAAACAAATGAACTTCAGGAAAATGAGGAGGGAGATCATTAGGACAGTAGAAAGGGATCTGGGAAAGGAATTAAAAATGAAGACTTGAGGAAGGAAATTGGAACTACACCAAGAAATATTCCTATATGGATGCATTACTTTGAATCTCATTGTGTTGCATAATTATATTGTACTAAGATAATTCTAGAAAAAGATGAAATATATATATAATATATAATAGAACACATCAGTGGCCACTGAATGATATTTCTTAATTCCTTCTTAAAATCATTCCAAATTAAAACTATAAAAAGTTGAAGAAAGAAATCGATGAAGACCTTAGAAGACAGAAGGATCTACCATGCTCTTGGATAGGCAGAATAAATATCATCAAAATGGCCATCCTCCCCAAACTGATCTACAGATTCAATGCAATACCCATGAAATTACCAAGGGCGCTCCTCAGAGACATAGAAAAATCAGTCCTTAAATTCATCTGGAAAAACAAAAAGCCCAGGATAGCCAAAGTAGTTCTTAGCAACAAGAACCATGCAGGAGGTATCACAATACCTGACTTCAAACTCTACTACAAAGCCACAGTAATAAAAACAGCATGGTATTGGCACAAAAACAGACACACAGACCAATGGAGCAGAATAGAAGAC
>PVLC010003194.1:86252-101679 GCA_004027655.1 Graphiurus murinus | reverse complement strand
GTGGCGCACGCTTGTAATCCCAGCATTCGGGAGGCTGAGACCAGAGGATCCGGGTTCGCGGCCAGCCTCAGCTACCTAGTGAGGCACTCTGGAACTTAGTGAGACTCGGTTTCAAAATAAAGAATAAAAAAATAGGGCTGGGGGTGTAGCTCGGAGGTAGAATGCCCCTGAGTTCAATCCCCAGTACTGCAAAAAAAAAAAAAAAAAATCATTTTGCTTGAGAATCTTTTCATTATCCAGGAAGTTCTTTTAATAAGTGCTAGGACCCATTTATTTATTTATTCTGCAAATATAGACACTGAGCATTTGTCTGTGGAGTATTCTGCCAGACACTGGATACAGAATAGCAAGTAAATGTAGAGTTAGAAGACAGATAAAATGGAAACTTTCACACAACTGTAATGGTTTTTATCCTAACTTTAGCTTGAGAGAAACTCCAGGATAAATTCTCTTATTCTCTAGTAACCTTGAAGTACACAAACCCCAAGGAAAGAGAACCCTTTGCTTTTTCTCCTTGCCAGACAGGCATCCTCCAGTCGGTGAGGAGGGGGCTGCAGGCATTAAGTGTCTCCTACTGAACTCAATGGGGAAGCCCTGCACACCCGGCCTAGGTGGTATCTTTCCAATGGAAACTTTCAGAAGGTCTCCATACACATGTGAAATTTGTGCTCACCTACCCGCCTCCCAACCCCGCAGCCAGCCTCACTGGGTTTTAATTACTAGGAGGTGAGTGAACGACGTGAGATCCTTGCCAGCATAAGCAAGCATTTCATTATTTATGTTGGTCTCCTCATTCTATGTGCTTGGTTAAAAAACACAGAGGGGGAAAAAACGGTTGGCACCCTGCAGGGTAAATCATGTCTACAAAAATAAAAGCTCTTCTTACGCTTCATTACTGACTATAGAAAGATGAAGCTATGAAAACACTGCCTTCCGTGGGTATAATGTGCACGACTTTCATCAGACCTTTGTGTGGTCGGGTATTCGCTGGCAGCCTGGTGTAGAAAATGCTCCTGTCCTGCTTGGTGGCATGGGCTGAGTGGCTTTCCTGCAGGTGGCCCGTCTCTGGCTCTCACAGGGGACTCAACCCACATGCTTCTCCTTCTGCCTCGCAAAAGCTCAGCCTGATTTTTGGCTCAGCTGTGGCTTTTCAAGGAACTGATGAAAACTTCCAAATATGAATGCATTCAAGTCGTGCACATGTGGTGGTGCACGGCTGTAGTCCACAGTACTTGGGAGGCTGAGATAGGAGACCGAAGGATCGCAGGTTTGAGGCCAGCCTCAGCAATGCAGCAACTCTCAAGCAACCTAGTGAGGCCTGTTTCAAAACAAAAATAATTTTAAAAAGGGGCTGGGATTGTGGGGGTGTGGCTCGCAGGTAGTATGCTCCTGAGTTGAATCCTCAGTGCTTTCCCCCCAAAATGCATTCAAATACTCCTTTAGGACTTAAGGGGAAAAAATTTTAAATGTAGGATTTTATTTTCCTCTCTCTCATTTAAAACTAGCTAAAAATCACTCTGAGTTTTTTTTGGTTTTTTTGGGGGGGGGGTACTAGGGATTGAACCCAGGGGATTTCTACCTCTGAGCCACACCCCCAGCCCGATTTTTTTTTAATCTTTATTTTGAAACAGGGTCTCATTAAATTACAGAGGACCTCACTAAGTAGCTGAGGCTGGCCTTGAACCTGCAATCCTCCTATCTCAACCTCCCAAGTACTGGAATTATAAGGATGGGCCACCACATCCTGCCCTATTCTATGTTTTAATTTTCAAACAGGGTCTCACTAGGTTGATGAGACTCCCACTAATTTGCTGAGGCTGTCCTCGAACCTGCGATCCTCCTGTCTCAGCCTCCCAAGTACTGAGATTACAAATATGTGCCACCACACCTGGCTCACACTTGAGTTTCTAAGAACTTAACATCAACACTCATTTTCAGCACAGCTATTAGTGCTCTGTTTTCATTTGCACTTAAACTTCTCCAGGTGGCAGGGCCATTTGAAGGAAGAGGCACTAATTTGCAGATGGCAGTGTCCATGGAGAGCATCACTGTCACAGGGATCAATAAAAGCAGGCACTTACGAGATGACAGTGGAGCTAGCACAGCTCTGTCACATCTGTGCTGGGCCTCAGATCCAGGCTCTGCAAGATGAGAGACATACAGAATCCTACACAGAAAACAGTGAGAGCCATGACAGATACAAACAAAGCACCATGAGCATCCTAGGAAGGATGGCTTGGAGCCCTTAGTTAGGGTGGAGGAACCCAGCTAGAGGGATGTGCCCATGACCTCCTCCCATGGGTCCTCATGAAGCTGGCACCCTTCTCCGCCCCAGCCATGAGCGCACCTATCACACACAAGCTAAGTCTCCAAGGCCCCTGAGCAGAGGGAGACACAGACACCAAGAACAAAGACCGGGACAGCAAAGTGCAGGTGTGGTGCGGGGTACTCCTGGCAGGCTGGAACCCAGGGTGTGCGCACGGCTGTGAAGAAAACCGGCCGAGGAAAGGAAGGCCAGCGCCAAAGAGTGGGAGGACCGACCTTCAGGGCCAGACCAAGGAGCTTCGCCTTCACTGAGCAGGTAATGGGGACGCACTGCAAGTTCTTCACAAGGGAATAACCAAAAGAGCCTCCCCGACAAGAGGTGACTCTGGAGGAGGCTGGGAGCCCAGGCAGGGGCCAATGAGAAGGGAGGGGCCGAGACGGGAGAGTCTGACCTAAACCAGTGGCAGCAGGAAGGAAGCAGGACTCAAAGCATGGCAGAGTGGGGGCTGCAGGAAGGGGCAGCGTCTGGCTAGGTTGATGAGAGTCTCACTACTCATTTTGAAACACTACTCATTTTGAAACTACTATTTTGAAACAGGGTCTTGCTAGGTTGATGAGAGTCTCACTACTTGCTGAGGCTGTCCTTGAACCTGCTATCCTCCCGTCTCAGTCTCCCAAGTACTGGGATTAAAGGTGTGTGCCGCTGTGCCCGGCTCATTTCCCCATTTTCTATAGTGGAAGTCATCAAGGGTCAACAAGAGCCTGCTAGGTCTGCTAAGGGCCAGAGAATAAATACTTAAGTGTTGGAGGCCATCTGGTCTTTGTACCAATTACTGAATTCCCCACTGTAATGTGAAAGTGCACACAGATCATTTGTAAACCAACTGACATGCTGTGCTCCAATACAACTTGACTTACAAATAGAGGTGGTGGGCTGATTTTGCATTCAGACCACTGTTTTCTCATCCCTGTTCTGTAACAGAAGCTTTAGCAGCAGGATGTCTGGCCAGCCTCCCTTGCAGCTAGCCGTGGCCATGTGACTGACTCTGTTTTGCTTAATAGGATGTGAGTAAAAATGATTCATACAACTTCTAGATGGCCCCTCTTCTCTCGGACTGAAACGAGATCACGGAGTGCTACTTCCAACTGTAAAGATGGGGCAGCAAGCTCAGGATGACAGGAAAACAGGATGGAAGGACTCTGCCCAGTGAGGTGTCATCCAGGTAGGGCCCAGCATGGTCGCCTGGACTGTTCTGATTGGAAATGACACCTTTTTAGTTTAAGTCAGTGTGTTTGGGTGTTGTTGTTGTTTTTTTTTTTTTTTTTTTTTTTTTTTGCGGTACTGGGGATTGGACTCAGGGGCATTCTACCTCCGAGTTACACCCCCAGCCCTATCTTTTTATTCTTTATTTTGAAACCGAGTCTCACTAAGTTGCGGAGTGCCTCACTAGGTAGCTGAGGCTGGCCGCGAACCCGGATCCTCCGGTCTCAGCCTCCCGAATGCTGGGATTACAAGCGTGCACCACCACGCCCGGCTGTTTGGGTGTTTTTTAATTAAAGATTGTGTTTAATTAAAGATTTGTGTTTTCAAGTTTAGTTCAGTGCACAAAGCTATAATTAATTGAGAAAGGAAAATAACTTTGTTCCAGGATTACAGAACCCCAATGATCAATCAGAAATCCACCCAGTGGGGTCAGGTGACTTGGCACACGTCTATGATCATCACAGGAACTCATATCTGGTAAGTGCTTACTCTGTGCTCCCCTCTTATAAAATACAAGCGCTCACTTGTCTTTAACACAATTGCTACTGCGGTCCCTTTTAAAGGTGAAGTTCAGAGGGTTATGAAATAGGCCCAAAGTGGAACTATTCCTAAGTAGCTGCACAGATACATCAGCTCAGGAATATGTGACTTTAAGGCACATCGTATTTCCCAAGTCAACTCATTCATGTGGAGGACAAACCCCAGTAATATTATTAGTGAATTCAACAATTATATTTAGAGATGGTTCTATGTTTCTAGGTTTCAGTTTTCAAACTGAAAACTGCCACTAGAAGAGCCACTGACCAACGGCTTCGGCTTAATTATTGCTCCCCTCCACGAGCCAAGTAAACCAATGACACAAGGTTAAATGACTTACTCAAAAGTGGATTTCATCAGACAGCCCCAATGACTGCCAGCCACCCCTAGCTAGTGCCACCAACCACCCCTCCCCTACCCACTGGAAGGTGACAGCTGGGACATGCTACACCAGACTGAGCAGGGCCGGCAAAAGTATCGGCAAAATCCACTAGCAGCAGGGCCGAGCTCTCCTCCCCAGGAAAAGGTGGGATGGGCGACATCTGCTGCTGCTCCTCGTCTGTCGGGTGTAGCATCCCTCTCTGCTGGGGGCTTGGCACCCATCGTGGGGACCATCTGGCTCCCTTTCCCTGACTGCCATGGCCCTTCCTGTCCCATACAGCCTGGAGGCTTGAGGAAATTCAAGTTCACAATGGCACCAACTGACCATGGTAGACGAACCCAAAATTCAGTTGCCAAAAAACTCATTTCAATTTTAAAGGGAAGAACTCTTTCAAATTTAGTTTGATTTTTTTTTAAATGGGACAAAATTTGATTTTTTGAAATTTTCACTAACTGGACAGCTATGAATAATAGCCAATCAATAGTTAATTATTCTGATTAATTGTTGATATTCACCAGGATTATACAAAGGAAATGTTCCCTTTATTGGAGAAATATAGCAAAAAAATTTTAGTCCACCTTAAATAAAGCATAAAATTTACATGTTTGTAATTACTGTGTGTGTGTGTGTGTGTGTGTGTGTGTGTGTGTGTGTGTGTGTGTGGTGTGTAACCCAGGGGCATTCTACCAGCTCTATTTTATTCTTTTATTTTGAAACAGGGTCTCACTAAGTTGCAGATGGCCTCACTAAATAGCTGAGGCTGGCCAGGAAGCTGTGATCCTCCTGTCTCAGCCTCTTAAGCCAATTACTTTTAAAATTAGGAAAAAAGATACCCCCCAAAATGGACTTTTTTAGCTTTACCAGTATCTTTCTTTAGTTCTTTTCAGAGAAAATCTATAATGGATACAAAACTATGCAGCTATTTAAGATCATATTTTCCAATAATATTTTGGGATGTCATCACATATACTATGCTTTTTAAAAAGGAGGTTTCAAAACAGTTTATAGAGCTGGACATGGTGGCACATACCTGTAATCTCAGTACTTGGGAGGCTGAGATAGGAGGATTGCAGGTTCAAGGATAGCCTCAGCAAGTAGTGAGACGCCCATCAAACTAGGGAGACTGTTTCAAAATAAAAATAAAATAGGGCTAGGGAGTGTAGCTCAGAGGTAGAATGCCCATGAATTCAGTCCACAATAACACACACACACACACACACACACACACACAGAGTTTATAGTAGTTCTTACAAAAAATGACCATATATTTACATAAATATGCATAGAAAATTAATCTGGAAGTACCTCAATGTTTGAACATCAGTTTCTCTTTTTCTTATTTATGCTTCTAGGAATTATAACATTTTCTATAATATGCCATAGCAGCAAATTTACCTACTTGTGCTATTCCAGGGCCTGGAGCATGCCAGGCAAGCACACTCTATCACTGAGCTACATCCCTTTTTTTGAAATTTTGAGACGGGATATCTCGCTAATTTGCTCAGGCTGGCTTTGAACCTGAGATCCTCCTGTCTCTGCCTCCCAGGTGTCTCTGATTACACCACCACACCTAGCTTCCAGTATTTATTTTTAAAATAACTAGTAAAAACAAACAAACAAACAAAAAAATCATGACAGTAATGGCACAGTCTTCTCCCTTCACTGTGCCAAGAGTATACAGAAATGCTGTGGAGACTAGCACAAGTTAGCCCACGTGTAAGTCCTAGACAGAAATCTCAGAAACTCACATATTAAACAGCTCACTGGGACTCAATGATCTGATGGTGGAGGTTTCGGAAAGATCAGAGGACTACCCTAATATATCGGAACACGGAGTCTCTGGGGAGAGGGTCCAGGTGCATTACAACTCACAGCTATTATCCATGTCTTATGTCCACTAAATTGACATTAAGAATGGAGAGGGGAGTGTGTGTGACACTCAAACATCTGTGGCATATCATTACAGAAGAAGACTATTTCTAGGAATTCTGATTCACAATTACCACTTTCATGAGAAGACAACTGTTAAAGAGAAACAGATGTAGGTCCCAATTAAACAGCACCTAGAATCAACTAGAAATCAGTTTGTATTTCACAATGGAGTTACTAAAACCCACAGAAAACCCCCACCATTAGGGAACAGGAGTCGGAATAAAGTTTAAATCTGGAAAATGTTATCTTCTTGCCCCCCACCCTTACCTGTCACAAGGCAAAATGAGGTCTGAGGCCACATGTTTATTTGCAGATACTGGAAAAAAAAAAAAATCTTAACTGCTGAAGCTAACCAATCACTGTCCCACGATTCACACGAAGGGTCATATGATCCCAAGTGTGCTTTCTCAGACGCTATCTTCCTCTACAAACAATATCTTCTTTCATTAAGCCAACTGATCATCAAAACAGCCGCATGTAGCCAAGCTCCTGTGCTTTTAAAATGATGGAGCCTCTCCACAGAGCACAACAGGACTTTGAAAGAAATATTTTAGGAAAAAGAGAAGGTAGGGAGTTTCAGGAAAATGCCTGATAAAATTCCATTGCTTTTTTTTCCAAAACAACAAAAACATAGTTTCCCAAGCCCCAATACAAAAGCAGAGCAGGAAAAAAAAAAGTATGTTCTTCCATTACACTATTCCTGAGGGAAATACACTTTGACTTTCTATTCTAATGAGTACTTTCTCCATAGCATTATTATTTCATTTAAAGAGGGGGAAACGGGCAACATAGACTGAATAATCCCCAAATATCTTAGTACATTTTATAGCACCTATGGAAATACACAGCTCCATCAAGACATTCTACCTAATAGGTATTTACTTAACTGAAGAGATTTTCAAAAATGAAAGCACAATGGAGAAAGAAGCACAACAACAACAACAAAAAACCCAGCACGAGCCTTTCCACCCAGACAATAAGCACAAGAGCAGCCCAGCAGCACGAAACTTGTAGAGTAAGACAGAAGAAAGATCACTGAGAGGCTGAGTAATTGTGACCTGGTCGCGTAAGTAGGATGATGAAAACAAACACACCTTTCATGTGGGCTGCCTAAAGAGGCAGCTTCTCCACACGTCTGATTTCCATCATCCTGCTCATGACCAGAGTCCAGGAAAGTAATATATGACCTCAGTACTACTGCTTGGCCTGCACCCAAGCCAGAGACTTCAGCCACTCCACGGGAATAGCAAAAGCTGTGCAAGAGAGGAAAGACTGCGGAGCTGGCTCCCAGGGCTCAGCCGGCTCCTTAAAACACAGGGCAGAGTGGTAGTGATCAGGAGCGACAGTCTCCCCCACTGAAATATCGGTTAGAAAGGCCTCAGTCACCCCCATGCAATTTAAAAACACAACACAAGGATGCTCGCTCTCCCAGACGCACCATGCACCAGGACAGGGACTGTTCTAAGCACTTATGCAACTGGAAGGTGGCTGAACTGCCAACAAGCCAGTGAGATTAATGCTACTGGCCTTGGTTTACAAATCAGGAAACTGAGGCACTAAGAGACTTTTTAAGATCACAGAGGTGGTGGGCTTGAAGGCAGGCATCCAGCTCCAGAGGCCACGGGCTGAGCCACTGCCCCTGGCTCTCTGTCCCATACAGAATGCAGGGTCCCTGGCCCCAGCACCTCAAGGGGACCTCAGACAGACATACAACTCCCGGGGCGATGGCTTTGACTCTGCTCGGTAGCTGCTCCCTGGATGGGAGAGCACGAGGCTGGCTTCACTTCTGTGTCATACCGCACAGATGTCTGTCCTGGGTCTACTCCCCTGAAATCCTAGTTGTCTTCGGAAAGCTATCGTCATTCTGTGGAAGAGTCCTTTAGCTCTTTCACTCTCCTGCAACAGCACTAATTAAGCATTATTAATACACGCATTAATGTAAACATTACTAATATAAGCATTATTATGATTATTCCTGTGAAACAGGTGAAAAATATATTCTGAGCAGGGAGTAACTTGCCTAACAGCAGGGAGAGGAAGTGCCAGATTTTGAACCTAAAGCACAGGGCCGCGTTCCTGCCTCTACAGAGGGTCTGCCTCCTCAGTCACTGGCTCATCCCCCAAATGGGTGGTTTATCCAACAGCCAGAGATGATTTCCCATATTTTAGCTGATTGTTTAATAAATGAATGCTGAGAGAAACACAGGGAGGGAGGACAGGCAGGTCAGCAAAAATTCCAACGTAACAGCCAAAAAACTCTCCAGCCATAGAAAATGCCCCCAATTTGTTAACGGAAAGCATATTTGGTGTGCATATATGCAGCACTGCTACAGACAACTATGGACTAACTATAAATATACACAAGTATATTTCTGGTACACATAAACTAACAATCTGCAGGTCATGCTATGTTTTAAAGTCACCAGAGAAACTCATTATTGAAAAAGGAATTCTGCAGTTAAATTCCCTTGTAGAGCCAAAGTTTCCTTTATAATAATCATCTGCTAACTTACTTTCTTATTCTTTGAATTTCCAAAAGCCAGTTATGTTCTATTTTAGGCAAGTCTACTGGGGTATATAATGATACAAATTATTTTTCATAAGCTTGAGACATAGTTGTGACTTAAAATGGAAGAAATGGACCATCATCTCGTTCCTTTCTCTTTCTAGCCTATAGGGCCTATGAGTTGCTAAGCTGCCTATCACATCAGCATATAAATTAATTTGCATTTACTGCCTGGCCAAGAATATCCTGAAATAAAAGGAGCAGTAGGGAGCAAAAGCTCGATGATTAAAAAATTTAAAGTATAATGAGACTGTGACTCACAAAACGTACAGACAAGAGAGCTTCACGACTCGACCTACCCATTTTATGGAGAAGGGAATTGAGGCCCAGGTTTAAGTGGTCTCTTCTAAGTCTTAACTAGAGTCACTGGAAGAAACTCAAGGGACGAGACAGAAGGAGAACAGGCACCCAGTTTAATGCATGGTCCAGACTGGGCTCCTTCAGATGATGTAACATAACACTGCCCTGTGTTTCTAAAGCTCCTACCAATTGCCAGGCTTAGTAAATATTACCAAGGTGGGAGGAGAGAATCGGGTGATATAGTAAGTGACTCCACCTTCATATCTAGTCTTTGTACACTGATTAGACTCCTGGGTCTCAGCACACAGCTGTGCGAAGTCAATGCCAACCTTACAGAGAATAGAGGGGGTGGTAAGAAGCCCCAGATGTATTCTATTCAAAATGTCATATGAATGGACTCAGGACTGGCAGGCAGGAGACAATTACAAAACAGTTAACCTATCCAACTTAAGATGCCTCCACTCCAGTTTGAAAAAAAAAAAAAAAAAATTCACTTCCTGATCTCTGACGTCCCTTCCAACATTAAATGTTATTCCATCTGCTCCTTGAATTTTATGACTTTGACACAAAAATTAACATTTTAATAATGAACCATGGTGATCTGTCTTTGGTAGGTTGTATTTAAGTAGGCTTCAATCCTTTCTCCTGAACCAATGCAGGAAGCAGGGTTGGAGATGCTGGAGTCTGCAATGGCCAATGGGGCCCCCTTTCCTTTTCCAACACTACTTCTACTCTCAAGCTCTCCAGGTTTGGATGGGTGGACCCACAGCATTTGCGATTTTACTCCCACATCAGGGCCCAAGGCAGGGCCCCTCACATCAAAGTACTGTATGGAGACCACGGCCCCTTCAGACAGGCTGTCTGTCTGGTCTCTCAGGAGACCCTGGGCAGAGCTGGTCACCTACAGGGTCCAGCGGTGCAGAGTAGGTCTGAGGCCAGAGGCACAAGGTCAGAGAGAGGCCAGGGCCTGTTCACCTGAAACTAGAAAAGCTGATTAGGAAAGAGATACTCAGACAAGGAAAGAACAGGGGAGATTTAGAGATTAGAAAAATGAGAGAGAAAAAGCCGGTTGTGGTGGTGCACACTTGTAATCCCAGCATTTGGGAGACTGAGATTGGAGGATTCAGGTCTGCAGCCAGCCTCAGCTGCTTATTGAGGCCCTCTGCAACTTAGTGAGACCCTGTTTCAAAAAAAGGATAAAAAAAAAATAGGGCTGGGGCTGTAGCTCAGAGGTAGAACCCTGGGTTCCATCCCCAGTACCACAAAAAAAGAAAGAAAGGAAGGAAGGAAGGAAGGAAGGAAGGAAGGAAAGGGAGAGGGAGAGGGAGAGGGAGAGGGAGAGGAAGAGCAGAAAAGAGGGAGGAGAGACAGATGACTTTGGAAGTTCTTGTCTACTGGTCCTCCAAAAGCAAATGTTTCTGTCATCCATGAGTCAAAGCAACACATATTTATTGTATTTGTGAGCTACATGGAACCTTCCTAGTTGTTTAGTATGAAGAGTTTTGCTACTAATGTACAAGTGTCAAGAAAAAGAAAGACACTCCTATGTCTCTTTTAAAATGTATTTCCCCAAAAGCTGCCTTTTAAGAGAAATAAAATTTACTCCTCATTCATTTGTAAAAATTTTCAATTTTAGTTCCTAGCACCAGAACTGGTTGTAGGCTGAATAACATGAAACAGAGTTGTTTTTTTGGTTTTTGTTTTTTTTTTTTGCGGTACTGGGGGTTGAATTCAGGGGCATTCTACCTCCGAGCTACACCCCCAGCCCTATTTTTTATTCTTTATTTTGAAACCGAGTCTCACTAAGTTGCGGAGTGCCTCACTAAGTAGCTGAGGCTGGCCGCGAATCCGGATCCTCTGGTCTCAGCCTCCTGAATGCTGGGATTACAAGCGTGTGCCACCACGCCCGGCTGAAACAGAGTTTTGATATGCTATAAGAATCTTTGCCCTGAACTGCAAAGCCTGGTAGTATATGATGGGTTAAATCATTTTTGAGGGCTGGTCTGAAAACTTTGCCACCACATATACTATCCTATTGTTTCCAAGAGGTTCTGTTCCAAGTTCCAATCAACTGACTTAAAGGGAATCATTTGGAACACATGAACATGACTAAAAATAATCGCTGAGGCAAACTTGAGAAATGTCTTGGATTTCGCTTTTCTTTTTCATTTCATTTCAACATCCACAGAGCTTATTTTCATGGAGCAGTATGCATGGCAGGAAGAGGTAAGCATTTCAGTATAACAGGAGAAATTTCATAAAACTCCCACATATTATGATGGCAGATTACATAAAGAAGTGGGAAAGTCCCCTCTGCCCCAAAACTGTGCCAAGACATCTGACATGCTCATGTCTGCCAGGACTCCACAGTTATTCAACTCGGATTCCATTTTTTTTAAGATAAATCAGCATAGTATTACAATGTTCCAAAAAGCTCAAAAAGGACTTCTTGCCAGAATAATTAACTTCTTGAGGTTCTCTAAAAGATTTGTTCTGAGAAAAATGTCTCTCTGCTAAGATATTTCAAATACTAAAAGCACAGTGGCAGGTTTTCAGTTATTAATTTTTCAACCAAACCCCAATGTACATGGTTGAAAGCTTTTTCATCGAGAATTGGATCAAGTTTAACATTTTTTTAAAAAACAGCTTAAAAAAAAAAAAAAAACAGCTTATAAGAAGAGATAAATCAAAGCATGGTTATAACTTGACCAAACATTAGGACAAATTCAACTAACAAATTCTCCTAATGCTTTTTATACTACTTGACTTATTAAAAATGGATTGATCCACTTTTCAGAACCACTTTTGTTGCGTAAGTTCAGATGTGACTGTATGAGGCTTAAACAAAACCAAACGAATCAAGAAAGAATCATCTGACTATATCTAAATACTATGCTGCCCACCAAAAGTCATGGGGAAAAAAAAGCTGTCAGATTTTACCCTACCTTAAATTCTCTTGTGTGGACCTAGTGGCTCAAGTCCTGCCGTTTTCTCTTGTGTCCTCACTAAGGACAATCCTTCCAGCAGTATCTTTGAGAAGACAGACTAAGAATGATAGGGATCAAAACAAAAAGGGTTTACATGCATGAGAAATTCTGAATTGCCTAATTTTAGTCCTAGAGCGTTTCAGTCTGCCGATCCTCTATAATTTTTGATGAAGTACAACATAAACCTGTTTAAAGCTGTTTGTAATCAAAAGGTACAAAGTGTGAGAACCAAATTCTCTTGGTTATTGAGATGAGTCTTAAAATAACCACAAGCAGCTAATATTTAATTTGGTGTTCTTGCCTTTATGTGAGAAATCTTAGTAAGATACAAAATGCCCTTATGAAACATAACAACCTACAGTAGAAATATCTCATCAAATATTTCTCTATTATTGTCTCTACTTTCTAGATATAAAAGGCAAGTCATTTTTTTAAAAAAGAAAAATTATTGTTACTTAAAATATTCTCTGCCACTTTCTTGATGTATGTACTTAAAATAGTCTAATATAAACGGCTATGCTGTTTATGTTCTTAAATCTGAAAAATGTTCACCATACATACTTATTTTTTAGTGGTGCTAAAAAAAGATTAATATCTGGGATGTTAATAATCACTTTCTTGCTTACCTACACCTCCAAGCTTATGTTTTTGTTTTTGTTTTTCTACTGGTAATGGGGATTGAACCCAGGAGCATTCTACCTCCGAGCTATACCCCCAGCCCAATTTTATTTTTTGGTTTTGAAATAGGGTCTCCTTAGGCTGCTGAGAGTCTCCCTACTTGCCAAGGCTGTCTTTGAGCCTGTGATCCTCCTGAATCAGCCTCCTAAGTACTGGGATTACAGGCATGTGCCACCATTCCCGACTATGTTTTCTAATTTTGAGTTACTCTGGAAGTAGACACATGTTTAGAATCTGCAAAAAAAAAAAAAAAACCCTTAAAATAATCCTATAGTCCCCAACCAGAATTATCTTGTGTGCTTGTATTGTCTTTTTATATTCACCAATTCCTCTAGATTACAGTGAAACCATGGCTGGGGTGAGGAGTATCATAGGAGACACCATGCTAGGTGATTCTAATTCCCTCCCAAAGCCAACTTTCTACCACCTGCTGATTTCTCTGGTCTGCATTTATCCCGGACATGAGAATGTGAGCATCTGCAGAGCAGGAGTTCCCACCTGGAGGATGGCTACTCTGCCCCCATGGGATATCTGGCAATGCTTAGGAACTTTGGGGGCTGTCACAGCAGGGATGACGTGTGCTGTGGGTGTCCAGTAGGCACACAGCAAGGATGCTGCTAACTGAATTTCCAACAATGTACAGAACAGCAGCCACCCACAGCAAAGACTCATCCTGGCCAGATCGGCAATGGTGCTGAAGTTGGCAAGTCCGCTGTAGAGTAACAAGCTTGGGAAACAAAATAACTTGTCATGATCCAGAAGCTCCAGGAGGCCATTTCCTAAAACATCTGCCACTTTCATATTCTTAGGCCAGAGACCTTGCAGCTACTTGAAGAGGACCTAGGCCCAACACTTCAACACATAGGCACAGGTAAAAACTTTCTCAACAAGATCCCAAAAACACAAGCAACTCAAAGGAAGATCAATACATGGGATTGCATTAAACTGAAGAGCTTCTGTGCAGCAAAGGAAACTATCAAGAACCTCAACAGAAAGCCCACAGAGTGGGAGAAAATTTTTGCCAGCTACTCTTTGATAGAGGACTAATATCTAGGATATACAGAGAACTCAAGAAACTCACAGCTAAGAAAACAAATAATCCAATCAAAAAATGGGCAAGGGATCTAAATAGACACTTCACAAAAGAAGAATACAAATGGCCAATAAATGTATGAGGAAATGTTCCACATCATTAGTAATCAGAGAGATGCAAATCAAAACTACCTTGAGATTTCACCTAACTCCAATCAGAATGGCAATCATCAAGAACACAAACAACAATGAATGCTAGCAAGGGTGTGGAGAAGTGGGAACTCTAATATACTGTTGGTGGGATTGCAAATTAGTGCAACCACTTTGGAAAACAGTATGGAGGATCCTCAGATGAATGGGAATGAACCTACCATATGATCCAGCAATACCACTTCTGGGTATCTACCCAAAAGAACGGAAACCAAACTATCAGACCGATGCATGTGTATCTATGTTTATAGCTGCACAATTTACAATTGCCAAACTATGGAACCAGCCAAGATGTCCATCAATAGATGAATGGATTACAAAACTATGGGATATGTACACAATGGAATTTTACTCGGCCATAAAGAAGAACAAAATCATGTTATTTGCAGGGAAATGGATGGAACTGGAAAACATTATGTTAAGTGAGATTACACTTAAGTGAGAGTCACAAAAAGTTAAAAAATCGTATGCTCTCCCTAATATGTGGAAGCTAGGGAGAAAATGGGACATAAGAGGGACTCCAGATGAAGAAGGAGAAACCTTAGGTGGGCAAAGAATTTGACTTAATGGAAGGTGATGGGGGGAGGAGGGCCGGAGGGCCACCCTAATGCACATGATGTACTTTCATGAACACATCAAAGTCAATCACTAAACTGAATTTGAGAAAGAGGGAGAGGGAGGGAGTGGGGTGGGGTGGGAATTGGGGAAGGGTTAAATGAGAAATGTGTGCATGTATGCCTTTATCAGCTTGTACCTAACAAAGATGTATGATTACAATGCACCAATTTAAAAAATAAAAAATTAATTAAAAAAAATAAAATGTGTTTCCAATCTACCAAAACAGTATTTGTTCCTCGGCCATGACAGTCACTTCCATGCTTCTGAGGGAGGTTATAATCAAATGTCCCTTGTTTTATTCAGCTTTCTTACCGCTGTGGCCCTAAACATCTGATGACCACAGCTTAGAGAAAGGATGATTTACTTGCTCACGGTTCCGGAGACTCCAGTCTATATTAGAGCAAGAGCCAGGGTTACAGGTCCTCGGGACATAATGGTTGGGAGCAGAGAGGGAAAGAGTTTTATCAGCTCATGGCCACAGGAGAGAAGGGGAGCAGGAAGCTGCGGCAGGTCGCCTGGGGAAAGCACTGTCCCTGGCCAGGTCCCCAGGGACCCTTCTCCAGCAACCAAGCCCCACCTTCAACATGGCTGCCTGTCTACCGCCTGAGGGCTGAGGGATGGTTTTTTTTTTTTTTTTTTTTTTTTTTTTTTTTTTT
>PVLC010003194.1:67887-86152 GCA_004027655.1 Graphiurus murinus | reverse complement strand
GGCTGAGGGACGTTTTAAATCCAGACTATAACACCCCTCTAAGAAGACTAATAGTATTCTGGGGATCACTGAGTTTACCATCTCTTGGGAGTCATTCTGGATTCTGTTTTTAAGAAAAGGTATGGATAGCTAAAGAAGTCAGAACAATGGCTTCACAGAGAGTGTCACCTGCTTTCTAGGACACTCTGGGACATATTCAGGGAAGCCATACAATTTCCCCTCCAAACCAAGACATCTTTGAAAGTGAATTCCCCCAGGAGAATAGTATAAACCAAGACCAAAGCCATGATGACTACTATGTTAGTACTTATGAAGCAACCTCTATAACAGTCACAGAAAGTAAACATTAAGTATCACTGCTATGACATTTTTTTTTCTTTTTGCAGTGCTAGTGATGGAATCCAGGGCCTCCTACATGCTAGGCAAGCGCTCCACTACTGAGCTACACCCCACTTCCAGCCTAGCTGCTACTTCTCAAGTCAACTAAAAATTAGGTGCAGTCAAAAGGAAAGAAATAAGACACTAGGAATAAAATCAGCCTCACACATATTCAAGTAAATGGCAAATCTAGGAAACTGGAACATACTCTGTTTATGAATCTAAAGTATAAGATTCTCACTATTGAGTACACCAGATGGGATTTGGTCTTTTCTCCGCATCACACTAAAAGCAAGAGAAACTGATAAAACAGCTTCTTAAAAAAAAAAAAAAAAAAAAAAAAGCCGGGCGTGGTGGCGCACGCTTGTAATCCCAGCATTCGGGAGGCTGAGACCGGAGGATCTGGGTTCGCGGCCAGCCTCAGCTACCTAGTGAGGCACTCTGCAACTAAGTGAGACTCAGTTTCAAAATAAAGAATAAAAAAATATAGGACTGGGGGTGTAGCTCAGAGGTAGAATGCCCCTGAGTTCAATCCCTAGTACCGCAAAAAAAAAAAAAAAAAAAAAAACTTGGCTCCAATGAGCATAAGCACATGTCTGATGCTCACAGCCAATACAAACTCACATTTAAAAGTCCCTGGATTTTATAAGTTTCCATGTTTAACCTAAACTCTCTCATCTAGGACACTTTGGTACCAGGCAAGAGATAGCTTCAGTAACTCTTCCTCAAACGTCCCACTGTCAGCAAAGGCTCTGAGTTCTTGGACATTTGAGCACTGTATTAAGATGTTACATGTCCAATCCAGAGAATCCTATAAAACAGGATGCTAAACTCCTTGGAAAACAAAATTACTCCCCGGCAGAATAAGGTCAATACGCTCCCTCTCTTGATTCTAGCCCATAAATGAAGAGGTGTCTACAAGAAAACACTGTAGTCTTACACAGAGCTCACAAATTAAAAACCAAACCCAAAACATGTACTAATGCTTTGGGCTCATCACTGAGTGCAAAAGGGTTTATTCCCTGCAGGAAAGTCAGGAGGGCTGGATAGAGCCCTGGTCCAACCTACAGCAGCAGCAGCAGCAACCACACACAGTTTCCACTTTCTTTTAGGCTTTATCAGAAGCAAGATAAAAATCCTGAGGAAGAAGCTGACATAATTTTCCCAGAAGGAAGAACTATTAAACTTTAGCTGGCTGTTCTAGATTTGATCAATGGCGGTCCATCCTGAGGAGCGAGAACGAGGCCACTGGATGTCGTAGCTAGCCACACTGCATCTGAAGGAACCAAGGAGCTGTGGCAGAGGATCCAGAAAAGTTGAAAAGGATAAACACAAAACTAGATAAACCACAGACAGGCAAGTGTGGGATTGAGCCAAACACAATTCTACCTTGGGCTTTTAAGCAGACAGATTATAAAGACTTAGGGTGGTGAGGGATGGCCCTTGCCTACTGCATTTCAAATGTCATATTAAACTACCCTCATGTGGGCTTGATACGCTGGGCATCAGATGGAAATGTTTAACCACTTTCTCATCTAGGATGCTTTGGTACCAGGCAAGAGATAGCTACACTTCTTGATAATGTTTGGGTAAAATGAAGAAATGTGAAGTGGATGATACAGCTAAGCATGTCCACAGTTATTGGCAATGCCATCCTAAAAGGGGGTACGTTTGTTTTGGGGTTTTTGTGTGTGTGTGTGGTACTGGGGATTAAACCCAGGGGCATTCTACCTCCGAGCTACACCCCCAGACCTATTTTTTATTCTTTATTTCTTAAACAGGGTCTCACTAAGTTGCGGAGAGCCTCACTAGGTAGCTGAGGATCCTCCAGTCTCAGTCTCCCAAGTACTAGGATTACAAGTGTGCGCCACACATCCGGCTGGGGATAAGTTATTGAGCTATTGTCATCTGAAAAAACAGTCTGGTATCATTTTTCTTTGTAATTAAATGATGACACCAATTATGTAGTTGAACTTGGAGAATGTGTTTATTAATTTTGCAGATGATAAAAAGTCCGATGAAAAACCGTATCAAAAAAGATCTTAATGCACAATATTGCCGGGTGGCAGTGAGGTGACTTTTATTTCTTTGCAATGCTGGGGACTGAACCCAGGGGCATTCTACCACCAAGCTACACCTCCAGCCCTATTTTTTTTTTTTTTTTTTTCGGCATTGGGGATTGAACTCAGGGGCGTTCTACCTCCAAGCTATACCCCCAGCCCTATTTTTTTATTCTTTATTTTGAAACAGGGTCTCACTAAGTTGCGGAATGCCTCACTAGGTAGCTGAGGTTGGCCGAGAACCCAGATCCTCTGGTCTCAACCTCCCAAATGCTGGGATTACGAGCATGAGCCACCATGCCCGGCTTCCAGCCCTATTTTTTATCCTTCATTTTGAAACAAAATCTCACTAAGTTGCAGAGAGCCTCACTAAGTAGCTGAGGCTGGCCAGGAACCTGTGATCCTCCTGTCTCAGCCTCCCAAGTACTGGGATTACAAACATGAACTACCATGCCCGACCGAGGTAACATTTTAAAAGAGACAGACACTGGATACTGTATTCAAGTATACGCATAAATTGTACAAATAGAAGTACTGGTGACCTAGCTTAACTTCAACACTGAGACCCTCAACTGCATTACTAAAATGAAATGAATTTCTTCCCAGATAATGGGAAGAAACAGCCATGTAGGAATTCCCCAAGTGGAAAGCACATCTGGAAAAATGAGTTAAACTCTGGGAGAAGCATTTGAAGAGAAATTAATTATCTGGAGAAAGACAAGGCTGGTTAAGAGTATAGAAATCGTGCCATTTGAGAAACTGTTGACAAAACAACGGGGAAGGTTTAGCTGTAGAACATTCTGTGCAGATACAATGGCTTTCTTCCCCTCCTCAAAAGGTTATACTGGCGACGTCCACTGAACAAGTCCCGGTCTGTCAAAATGTAAATGCGATACTCCAGGCCCGACTTGACAAGAATAAAGCCACGCTGACCTCTCCAAGGCCCGACCTGCTCTCCACGCGCGGCAAACAGAGTTAGGCTTCTTGGCAGCTGCACCGCATGGTTGACTCATAATGAATTCAAACCCAACTTAAACCACTGTTTTCTCTTGTGACCATGGTTAACTGCAGTTCGTCTCAGCAGTTATCACCGGCAGACACCACATTATGTATTTGGTTGCTCAAAGTCAGTCTTTATCCACTCGGATTTCAGTTTCACCTAGGACGGGAACAAGTCCAGGCCCACAGCAGACTCAAAAAATGAATGGATAAGTGAACGACTGACAGAGACAAAAGACAAAGCCAAGAGAGTAACCCTGTTCTGTGTGGCTCCAGAAGAGAGAACTAGCAAGCACTACACGTTACACGAAGGCAGATGTCACTGCAAGAAAAACCTTCTTAGAATTGTTGGACGGCAAAACAAGATGCTCCTGGGAGTGGGATTTTGTTCTCCATGACTGAACACCTTAAAGCAGATGTTGAATGGGCTGTGGAGTCTGCATCTTCAGGATGCTTAAAATGGGTCACCTCAAGTATTTCTGAGTCAATGATTCTTCAGAGAAACGAGTTCCTTGGTATCGTTGGGGGTGACAGGGATGACAGTGAGACATCTGTGCTGGACGGTTCCCACTTTGCCCTCCACATCCACTCAGTACCGAGTTCTACCCCGCTCTGAGCTCGGGTCCAGTAAGGACCACATGGACCCCTGTTCTCCAGCTTTCCGTGCGCTTGGCCAATAGCAGGAGGGAAGGAGGGGAGCCTGGGGTCAAGAGGCCGATTCCCTGCCTGCACCCCTACATGCTCTCCATCCAGGGCCTTGTCCCTCCACAGAGATCTGCACCCCTACAAGGCGGCCATTTCTATGCAGCCGTGTCTCTTATGGTATGGAAACAACCCTTCCTCCTTCCTCCTCAGGCACTGGTCCCGGCCCTCGCCCTGCCCCCTCTTACTTGCCCTCACACTCTCCACATACTGCCCATTTCTATAGTCTTTTTATGAAACATTCCTCAAGTTATCTCTCACTGTTTCAGTCTGGAATGCCCCCCGACGTCATGTGCTAAATGAAGCCCTGGTCACCAGCCTCTGGCACTGTCAGGCGGTGCAACCTTCGAGGTGGGGCCTCATTGGAGGGAGCAGGTCTCTGAGGGCGTGCCTTGATGGGTATTTTCTGTCTGTCTGTCTGCCTGCCTGTCTGTCTGTGTCTGTCTTTCTGTCCCTCCCTCCCTCCTTCCTGGCCAGCAGGAGGCGAGGGGAGCAGCCAGGCTTTCCCAGACCTCCCATTCTCCCTGCTGTGATGTGCGGTGCTGCCCTAGGCCACAGCAATGGGGCTGAGAGACCACAGACTGAAACCTGTTAAGTCACATTAGGGCTTTCCTCCTCTGTTTCCTCAGGTACTTTGTCACAGTGATAAGAAGCTGAGTGACACTTCATCTTACTTCAGCGTCCTGTCTGCCCGCCACCAGTCCCCTAATAAATGCCCCTGATCAACACTGAGTGGGTACTCACCCAGTTTAGGTTCTGTGTGAACACTCACATGAAGAGGAAGAGGGCATGCTGGGTTTTGGAAAGCTGTTACATGTCTCTCAATCTTTATCTTTCTCTTTCTCTCTCTCTCTCTATTTCTTTGTATTAAGTATTGAACCCAAGGGGGTACTACCTCTGAGCTATATCCCCAGCCCTATTTTATTTGTATTTATTTATTTTTGTTGTTGTTGTTGTTGTTGTTGTTGTTATTTAATTTGAAACAAGAACTTGCTAAGTTGCTGAGGGCCTCACTAAGTTGCCGAGGCTGGCCTCTAACCTGCAATCCTCCTGTCTCAGTCTTCCAAGAACTGGGGTTACAGGCACCATGCCCGGCTAGATGCACCTCCTTTATACTCAGACAACCCTACAGCTCTGATTCATCCACAGTGCTGCTATGAAAACTCCAGGCTTTTCCCTCGTTTTGAAGCCAGTTTTCAAAAGTCACGACGGTGGGGAGACCTGCGGCATGCACAGGCTCCGACTCATGAGTCTGTGTCTCAGCACTGTGCATAAGCAGCTTGACTTCCTGTGCTTTCAGACTGAGCAGCACGCAGCCATTCCTTCAGGAACAGGAAGCAGGGTAGGTGAGCAGGCAACGAAATTAGGCTTTGGGCACTGAAGGCAGCTAGCCAGAAATCACGTTCCTTCTTCAGGAATGAGTTTGTGAATGAGCAAACACCACTGAACTTCTCTCTTTCATCTTATGACTGAGGCTGATATTCTGTGGGAATTACTAGAGCAACATGATACTTTCATCCTTCGTTGACTGTTTTTCTTATAAAGAGTATATGAAGCCGGGTGTGGTGGTACACACCTGTAATCCCAGTCCTTGAGAGATGAGACAAGAGGATTGCAGGTTCAAGGCCAGCTTCAGCAACTTAGTGAGACCCTGTTTCAAAATATTTTTTTTTTAAAAAAGGGGGCTAGGGGTGTAGCTTGGAAATAGGATACCCCTAGGTTTGATCCCGAGTACCAAAAAAATATATATATCAACTAGGAAAATTGTGTCTTTTTTTCATTATAGTCAGTGGTACACAATGAATTAAAACATTTGGTAAGGGTTAGTACTTCTTTATTTGTCCTGATGTCAGAGAAAGCATCAAGCAAAAAACATCACATGAGAAAGACACACATATCTGCAATTTTCTATTTCCAAATAAAAAATAGGGCTAGGGATGTAGCTCAGTGGTAGAATGCCCCTGGGTTCCATCCCTAGTACCACAAAGAAAATAAAAAGAAAAAAAGAAAGACACATGTAGAAAAATTAGATGACACCAGATAAAGGAAAATAAAATAAAAACAATGTTAAAATTATAAACAAAAAGGAAAAAAATGTGGAGATCTGCACAAAATGTGAAGAAAAATCTCCATAGGGATCTACTGCCAAGAATGACTCCTGTATAATTAAAACACCTTAAATTGTATACATTTACAGAAATTAAGCGTATCTATCAGAACTTAAGAGGGGTGGCAATACAGAAGATAAAAATGAAAGTGACAGAACTTGTGTAATTCCTACCAAGACATGTTTTCAAACTATTCAAATATGTAAGTTTTTGAAAATCACAACCAGCATCATCTATTCCAAAAACAGCACAGTCTAAGAAAAGTGGCAGCTATGAGGAAGAAAACAGACACTGAAGAACCCCAGGGCTGCTTAACTTCCAACACTGGGCTGCTGTTCAGCCCACCACTCCCACTCCCTGAGGTTTGACTACAGAAAGTTGCAAATGTGGTGCATGCCTCTAATCCCTGTACTTAGGAGGCTGAGACATGAGGACTGCAAAACAAAACAAAACCTACCAAAGGGCCTACCAAGTCATTCTTGCCTTTGAAAAAACCTATAAATGTAGCTAAAAACACTATCCAGAACACAAGTCCTTTCCATCTCGCACCTAACAAGTGCTGTGAACTGCTTCATGACTGGAAGTTTAAAGACCCTCCTCATACAAATTCCCAACTCTACTTCCGATTTAAGACTGGTTCAAATATGGCTTCCAAAAAGATAGAAGAAGCCGGGCTTGGTGGTGCACGCTTGTAATCCCAGTACTTGGGAGGTTGACAGGTGGAGCACAGGTTCACCGCCAGTCTCAGCTGCTTAGTGAGACTCTGTTTCAAAATAAAGAATAAAAAAATAGGGCTGAGGGTGGGCTCAGAGGCAGAATGCCCCTGGGCTCAATTCCCAGTACCACCAAAATAAATAAATAAATAAATAAATACAGAAGATGAACTTCTTAGAGTTTGTTTTACTGAATGAAATAAAGTTTATTCAGATCAAGCATAGTGATGCATGGCTGTAGTCCCAGTTCTTAGGAGGCCCAGACTGGAGGATCACAGGTTTGAGGCCAGCCTCGGCAAATTAGGGAGACCCTGTCCCTAAATAAAGTTTTTAAAAGGGCTGGCGTTGTAGCTCAGTGGTACAACATCCCTGGGTTCAGTCACCAGTACCACACACAAAAAATAAGTTTACTTCATTTGGAATACACAAATTGTGATCGATCTACCTAAATTGTGATAACACAATGGGATATTATTCAGCAACAACAAAGAATGAAGCTGATGCATCCTACAATATAGATGAACTTTAAAAATATTATGTCAAATGAAAAAAGCCAGACACAGTCTGGCATGGTGGTGCATGCCTGTAATCCCAGTATTGGGAGGCTGAGACAAGAGGATCACAGGTTCAAGGACAGCTTCAGCAAGTAGTTAGACTCTCATTAACCTATTAAGACCCTGTTTCAAAATAAAAATAAAATAGGACTGGGGGTGTAGGGTGGAGGTAGATGTCCCTGGGTTCAATCCCCAGTGTCACACACACACACACACACACACACACACAGCCAGACACAAAGGACCATATTATATGAAATGTCCAGAGTAGGCAATCCAAGGACACAGAGTCCTGTGGTTGACAACAGTGCCTTGGGGTGGGAGTGGGGGGTCCTAGAGAGGGGCTGCTGTTGGCTACGAGGGTTTTTTTTGTTTTTTGGTTTTTTTGTGGTACTGGGTATCGGACGCCCCAGGCTGAACCCTCAGCCATGAGGCCCCAATAAAGATGCTGCCTGAATGTTGCTGGTTCGAACCTCTTTTATTATATCTCTCTCTTTCTGGGATCAAGGGCACTGCACAAGCAATAACAAACACAGTACAGAAGTCATCTTTCCAAATAGTGCCTTTCCAACAAACTTCCAATAACCCCTCTCTCTAGCAATCCGTCTTCCACTAGCAACCCACAACCTTTCCTCCCAGAACTTCCCCAGCAACCCACTCCAGCTTTTCCCCAGCAGCAACTCTTTCCCCAGCAACTCTATCCAGCAGCTCCTCTCTCACTCGGCGAGAGGTGGAGGCTCTTAAAGCCGTGCAGAGCCTAAGCCACGAGGCGTCTCATACAGCTCTCACCTGGGCCGGCCACTGGCGTGGGGCAGCCCCAGAATGTTTTCCACCTGCAGCTGCTTCTGGCACTCTGCCAGGCGCCATCTAGTGGCGAGGTCTAGCCGGCCGGACTAGGCCCCCGACACTGGGGATTGAACTCAGGGGCATTCTACCTCCAAGCTACACCCCCAGCCCTATTTTTTATTCTTTATTTTTGAAACCGAGTCTCACTAAGTTGCGGAGTACCTCATTAGGTAGCTGAGGCTGGCCGCAAACCCGGATCCTCCGGTCTCAGCCTCCCAAATGCTGGGATTACAAGCGTGCACCACCATGCCCAGCTGGCTACGAGGTTTCTTCTTGGGATAATGAAGATGCTCTGAAACTACAGTCCTGACAGCTGCATCATCCTGTAAACACACTTAAAAACCACTGGATTGTGCACTATAAAAGGGTGAGCTGTAAAGTCAGCAATTTATATCTCAATAAAGCTGGTAGTTAAAAAATAAAATCATCTCATTATAATATGTTTATTTAGTTTAGGAATACTTAGGCTGTTGTCCTGTACATATCATTCACTAGAAATATACATTAATGATGTATAGTAAATACTTCACAGAACACAGAACTTAACAGCAGGGTAAAAACTTATACGACTTTAAGATTCACTGCCTTAAAACTTTCCTAAACTGGGTGTAGTGGCACATGCTTTTAATCCCAGTACTGGGGAGATTGAGACAGGAGGTTTGCAGGCAGCCTCAGCAACATGAGGCCCTCCGCAACTTAGTGAGATCCTGTTTCAAAATAAACAATAGAATAGGACTGGAGGTGTAACTTAGAGATAGAATGCCTTTGGTTTCAATCCCCAGTCCAAAAAAAACAAAAAACTTACCTAGAGGAAAAAAGTGAATATGCTATCTTTTTAACCCCACAAGTCCGGTTCACTACGGGTAATAAAAACAAATAATAAGTTAATATAAGCTATATGAAGTATATCTGAACACAAAGTAACCCTTTACACAGCAGCAGGTTTAGCATTCAAAAGGCATTTTTCTTTTTAAACTGAAGAGACTGCATTCTATTATATGTTTTCTGAGGCTATTATGAAAATGACCAATTAGAGATTTTCAGATGTTGACTTCTATTGTCTGGTTCGCTTATTTGTTGTTAAGTATTTAAAGTGGATCTGATATTAGTATTTAATTTATCCTGTCTGCCACTAAGAAAGACTCAAAGACTTCAGAAAGTTAAGAGTTTTCCTCACAGCCAGGCATGGTGGTGCCTGCCTGTAATCCCAGTACTTGGGAGGCTAAGACAGGAGGATCGAAGGTTCAAGGACAGCCTCAGCAGCTTAGTGAGGCTGTCAGCAACTTAGCAAGACCCTGTTTCCAAATAAAAAAGAAAAGAAAATAGGGCTGGGGGTGTAGCTTGGAGGTAGAATGCCCCTGGATTTAATCTCCTGCATAAGTAAGTAAGTAAATAAATAAATAAATAAATAAATAAATAAATATTTTCCTCTTCTGGGTCATATATACCATAATTTTAAAAAAATGACGTAGCCGGGCGTGGTGGCGCACGCTTGTAATCCCAGCATTCGGGAGGCTGAGACAGGAGGATCCGGGTTCGCGGCCAGCCTCAGCTACCTAGTGAGGCACTCTGCAACTTAGTGAGACTCGGTTTCAAAATAAAGAATAAAAAATAGGGCTGGGGGTATAGCTCGGAGGTAGAATGCCCCTAAGTTCAATCCCCAGTACCACAAAAAAAAAAAAAAAAAAAAAAAAAGACGTGTGTGTATGTGTGTGCCGCACACGTGTACACACTGGGACTGGAACTTAGGGCTCAGGGCCCCCACATGCTAAGCACACCCTCAACCCAGCCCTCACTGTAAAGTTCTGATTTTGTGCTTTGCGACGCACAATGAACTTAGAAAAAGAAACTCAATTATAAGCAAAACTTGACTCATCACAAGCAATCTAGACTAATTAAATGTGCATCGTTAAAAGCAAATGAAAGTGAAAAGGACCATACAAGTGCACGTAATCTCACCAGTTGTGCCCGTCTGCACGTACTTAAGTGACAAACAGAAGAAAAATGCCTCTCGTGTGGACATCTGGGGTTTGTGAAACTGCCTGCACTTTCTAAGTCTGTAACCTTCTTTTCCATAAAGAAAACAAGTATTCATTGTACAGCTAGTATGTGCCAGTTATAAAGAAAAGCATTTCCTTCACTTTAAACTTGACTCATTGCCTTTATAACAATGTGATTTTTCTCCCCTAAAACAGAAACTTTACTTAAAAACAATCTCCCAATGCACTTGTGAAAATGCCTCTACTTTTAATATCTATAATGGTAAATCAATAAGTATTGATTTAACCAAGTTAATATGCATCCAGTTTGCCTTAATAACTCAAGATTCTTGCCAACCCCAGGCAATGGTCTCTTTTATTCATAGAAACACTGCTGTATACACCTGAGTGAGTGATCATTTTGAATTAAACAGAACAGCAAAGAATACTTAAAGAACCACAGAGGCAAGTTACTGAATAATTGATGGGTTGTCCTTTTACTAAAATTGAACTACTTACTCCTCATGTGTCGGATTTCAATTTCCCATGATTACAGGGACCAGGTTCCAGCTAAAGATTGATTTTTCACATTAAGAGAAAGTGATAGGCTGAGGATGTAGCTCAATGGCAGAGTGCTTGCCTAGCATGTGCAAAGCCCTGGGTTTGACTCCCAGCATTGCAAAAAAAAAAAAAAAAATTTATGATAGCTGGGCGTGGTGGCGCACGCTTGTAATCCCAGCATTTGGGAGGCTGAGACCGGAGGATCCAGGTTCGAGGCCAGCCTCAGCTACCTAGTGAGGTCCTCCGCAACTTAGTGAGACCCTGTTTCAAAATAAAGAATAAAAAATAGGGCTGGAAGTATAGCTCGGAGGTAGAACGCCCCTGAGTTCAATTCCCAGTACCACAAAAGAAAAAAAAAAAAAAGAGAGAAAGTGATAAAATGATGAATAAGAAACTCACAAGACAATAAAATATATAATTTGTAGAATTTATTGTAGAGAAGGAAAAGAACACTGTACGGTGTATGTGTGAATTCAAGTTTAAGTTCTGATTCAGAGTATACCATGCATAGATGCTAAGCACTAAACAGAATTCTCCCAGTTACAAACAGTAGCAGTTTCTCTCCAGGTCCTGGAAGGAAGCAGTCATTAATTCACCTGCTGGAAATAGTTAATATATTACTTGAATTACAGACTTCAACTAAAAATAAAATAGATCCACCAATAAAGAGGTTTGTGGGTCAAAACAGATTTTTTTTTGTTGTTTTTGCTGTACTGGGGATTGAACCCAGGGGCATTCTACCTTCAAGCTACACCCCCAGCCCTATTTTTTTATTATTTTATTTTGAAACGGAGTCTCACTAAGTTGCAGAGAGCCTGACTAAGTTGCAGCAGCTGTCCTCAAACCTGTGATCCTCCCGTCTCGGGCTCCAAGTACTGAGATTACAAGCCTGCACCACCACACCTGACTTCAAAACAGATTTGAAATTAACTACCAGATAACTTTTTCCAAGTTTGAAGATAGGAAAGAACTTTCTCCACAAAACTCGATTCATAATTCAGAAGGTTCAAGAAATGCTTCAGGGAATTCAGTGTATGTTTCATAAATACCTGATTAATTTTCTACGTAAACATCCAGATTTCCCAATTCCAGCTCCCAAAAACTAGGTTTTAACTCATCAAGCATTATAATAAGATACACCAGGGGTGGGAGAGATATATGGTTAAATGATCTTAAAAATTAAAACATATACCACAGAAATACTTGTTCTTATTGTACTTATTTGAAGAAATAGTGTGTTGCTTGTGTGTGCATGTATACAAGGGTGGTAATGGCATAATGACACATAATTGCTTTGCAAAAAGTCTGAAAACTACAGAAAAGCATTTATAAAAAAAAATCTTAAGTGCTCTCTCAACACCCAAACATACTGTGCTTGCAGGACATTTAAACTTTTAAAGTCAAGTCTCTATAGTTCTAATATTATTTCAGCTTCTTGATGTATGTTGGCTTTTTTTTTTTTTTACATTTAAAAGAAAATTGGAATAAACTGTTCGCTCCTGGGTTTTACATCCTTAATAATAAGGACAAATTTAGCATTACTTAAAAGCTATAAAGGTTAGCTGGGTGTGGTGGTGCACGCTTGTAATCCCAGCATTTGGGAGGCTGAGACCGGAGCACCCAGGTTCGAGGCCAGCCTCAGCTACCTAGTGAGGCCCTCTGCAACTTAGACCCTGTTTCAAGAGAAAGAATAAAAAATAGGACTGGGGGTGTAGCTCAGAGGTAGAATGTCCCTGGATTCCATTCCCAGTACTGCAAAAAATAAATAAAGCTATAAAGGTGCTATTACTGCTATTAATTACTATTCCTGAATGTCAATATGCTTTCTCCATTATCTTCTAAAAATAATGATGACAACAGAACTACATATGACAAGGAAAATAGCTGAGTACAGCAATTATAAAATCACAGAATCACTGGATTTCAGAACTGGAAGTGACCTCATGGGCTATGAGTTTAAAGGGAAATCTGACCACAACCTCTCCAGGACGAAGTTCCTATTTTATTCACATGTGAATCACTCCCTACAAAGTCCAGCGTGTGCCAGGCACACTATAAATACATTCGACATTAATGCAATAATTTATAACACCAGAAGAAAAGACTTCTGGCTCTGGATTCTTCTCTAAAGAAGTGACTCATTGTTCACTTGTAGATCCGTAATGAATGGGAGCCTGCACAAGAGAACGTGTAATGGCGGTCCCCAACTCCCGGGAAGGTCTTCATCCAACAGACTCTGTAGGCAAGGCAATCCATGGGAACTCAGAATGTGCTTTCCCAGGAAAAGAATGCTGTACCTCGTGGTTCCCTGGTGTGGTCAGCCCGCCAAAGCTTGCTTAAGTATACAGTTCTGACAGACACCAACCATCAAGCAGAAAAATGGCCCCCACACAAATTATCCAGCACCCCACTGTGGGAACATCTTCTTGCCTCAGCCCAGATGGGAGGTAAGTGGGTGAGAAGTCAGACCAGGGTAAAGCTGCTAAGGATATACAGAGAAGGGGGAGCTTAGCCCCAGGCATTCCCTGCAGCTCACTCACTCACCAATAAAGCATTTGTTTGTTTGAGGGTGGTGCTGGGGATCAAACCCAGAGCTCTGCACATGTTGAACTCCCGCTCTTCCACTGAGCAACACCCTCGGCCCCAGAGGCGTGTTATGATGCCTCATGTATGTCAGGCCATGTGCTGGGCATGGGGGGGGGGCAGCAGAGACTAGTGCTGACATGCTTTCTATCCTTCTGGGGTTTACATCTAACAGGGAAGGGAAATGCCGATGAGTTAGGAGAGAAGGGGTGAGGGTAACGGGGGGGGGGGGGGATGGGGGTGCAGTGAGGAGAGAAGGAGAAGAATATTGGAAACGTTAAGTATCATTTTCCCTCCCTCCTTCATTTGCATGCAACCATTTCATCAAAGGGTGGGGGATGGAGAATCGGGGAACAGAAACAACTCAGAAGTTGATCTGGAGACAACTTCCCTTTTGTGTCCCCTTACTCCATCCGTCTCACTAGTCTTGATGTCAACTGGAATGGAGAAGAAATGACTGGCACTGATGTGGCTGGGCAGTGACAGAGGGACCAGAGGAGGGACACCCGGTCACCTCAGAACAAAGGAGAAGCAGAGCTATGATCAGGATGCGCAAAAGGCTGTACCTAAAACCAGAGAACAGCTCTCCTGCTCACAGCCTATCCAAGAGAGACTGCGCTCGACATCTACTGTTACCGACGTCGAAATATGTTCCAACAGGTACCCAATTTTGTCCAGAGTTTTCTATAACCCATGCAGAAATATTTTCTTCTTCTTGCAAGTACAGTCATTTCTTGGGGGATTGGTTGCAGGATCCTCCTTTACTTTCCAAATTGTGGGCGCTCAAGTTCATTTTGTAAAATGACCTGCTGACATAGAAGCTACCACACCCCACATATGTTGTCATCTTTAGATTACTTATGATACCTAACTCAGTGTAAACGTTTTGCAAATACTGTACTGTATTATAGTGAACACTGGCACTAGAAAAGTCTGCATATGTTCAGTATAGATGCAAATCCCACCCCCAACCCCAACAGTACTTTCAATCTGTGACCGGTTGAATCCAAGGATGAGAACCCACAGACACAAGAGGACAAACTGCACATTTTTATGCCTATTCCCAAGTGCTCTGAAGAAGTTCACTCAAGAGGGATAAATTAGCAAAATTTTCATCACCATCCTTTCTGAAGTTTAATTACAATGATGCTTTAAGGTAACATCAGGCTCTTTTGATTTGCAAAAACAAAACAAAAAACAAACAGCACACCCAAATGGCTAGAAGATTTCACAAGGCTGTGTGCGTAGGAAGGAAAGTGGCAGACTGGCTTCGATGTGGGCAGATATAAAATAACAGACCTGTTATTTTGGAGGGATGACGGCCTCTAAAGCAACACATGTGACTCCAGAATAGGACACAGGAAGCACCCTCGTCCAGCTGAGGCTCACCCGAGGAAAGGCCCCCAAGACCAAAACCAAAGCATCATTTAGAAAGGAATTAAAATCTGCATTAAAACAGAACTAAAAACGGAAACACAAAATGACATGTGTCCATGGAATACGTGAACCCAGAATAATATGGGGTTTCTATCACTGTACCTCTTGGCAGCTTCACAGAGACAGGAAAGAGCCAGAAAATGCGCTGTCAAATTACAGAAAGTCACCATAACTTCCTGCCTGGCCAGTCCCTTCCAATAGCCTATCCCCACCGTCTCCTAGCTTGATTCCCCCAAGCACCTAGCTCTTCCTTCTTAAGCTATGCTCTTTGATTCCCCCTTAATGGGTCTCTATTCTGGTTCTCCTCCTACCAAGTAAAAACCACTCAATCTTTTGCTGGCTGCTGACCTCTCCCCTAAACTAGTGAGGTCCCATCAACTCTTGTTCTACAAATTCCTCCAGGGCAATCCCATCAATGTCCAAAGCACTAGGGACTCTTCAATTCTTTGACCCCACAGTCTATAGCACTGGACTCGGGCACTGTCCTGGGCCCACAAGGTCTTGCAACTCATGAAAAATGGCATGCAATAGGTTATTGGGGGACACAAGATAGAAACACCCTTAAAATTCTCTGGTTTAAGTTGGGGAGTTCATCTGCGCTAGTATTATAGCAAGAACAAAAGTGTTTGAAGCAGACACATGAATTGAGGCTTAGCACCACCATATTCCAGTCATGTGATTTGGAAAGTTACTCTGAGTACCAGTGTCCTTACCTGTAATAATGAGAGAAAACATGTCTACTTTTCAAGGTGGTATGTGTATGAGAGATAAAACAAACAAAAAAATAACAATCCAGCACACAGTAGCAGTTAAGTAAGTCTCTGCTCTTATTACTTCTGTGGATGTTGGTGTTATGAGAACACAGAGTAAGTAAGGGGTTTTTGTTTGTTTGTTTGTTCGTTTTTGCAGTACTGGGGATTGAACTCAGGGGCATTCTACCTCTGAGCTATACCCCCAGCCCTATTTTTATTCTTTATTTTGAAACAGGGTCTCACTAAGTTGCAGAGTGCCTCACTAGGTAGCTGAGGCTGGCCTCAAACCCAGATCCTCCAGTCTCAGCCTCTCAAATGCTGGGATTACAAGCATGCACCACCATGCCCGGCTGTAAGTAAGGGTTTTGTTATGACTTTTTTTCTTATTTTTTGTTAGCAGACATTTTAAGTCTCATAATTATTTTTTATCCTTCTATATCCACCTCCAATCTGCCACATAGAGTGGACTTGCATGATGGTTTTGGGTCGCCCAGCATGCAAACTCCCCTTCCTATGTTTGGAAAATCATTAACCCGAAGACTACAAAAACTGAACCTTCCAGGTAATTGCTTTGCTCCGCCACCTTTGGCACCAGAGTGCAGGCATACGATCAGGTACCGCTGGCTCCACCAAATAAATCCATCCCAGAGCTAGACTTCAGGCAGTTACAAGAAGCAAGAAGTTACATAGAAACCTGAAACAGTGAATACAGATTCCAGAAACAGGAGGGGTGGCACTCAGTGTCCTGTGTCATTTGCGTTGGCAGTGCAAGATGCAGGGCCCGTGGTCACGGCCCATGAGGCAGTTGTGATCCATTCCCAGGACCAATCCAGCAGCACTGTGCCTGGTTGGTAAGCCTCCAAGATAGGTTCTCAAATTTCCCAGGGAGAGACTACAAGCTACCCGGTACCCTTAATAAGCTCCTTTTTTGATTAAAATAGCCAGAGATTTCTGTTGCTTACAGCTGAGGATCCTGACTGATATGCCAAGTCAGGTAACATTTTATTGCTTTTGGTCAAAGGCCACCGTAAGATTTGCAGAGTAAACAAGTGCGGTGAAATCTTCCCAGTAAGTCAGAGACTCTGATCTGCTGAGCAAGATGGTTCCGGCACTCTTGAAATAATTTCTTAAAAAGAATGAGAGGGTGAATATGTCACCATGCTGTTTTAATAGCAATAACATAAAGGAGAACTTGCTTTTACCTTTTGGACCAAGAGATACAATAGAGATAGCCCTTAAAAAAGAGTCCGCAGCTACTTCCTGTCATGTCTGCAGGTTTCTTGTTGCACACGAAGTCTCTACAAAACACTTGAATTTTTATCTCTCTGTTTAACTATTCCCTAAGAAACAGTGATGTCATTCCTTAAAGCTCGCTCAGCGAGGAGCATCACCTTGTGAAACCTTAAGATAGGACAAGCGAGGAGTTGAGAAAAGTATAACTTTTGAAGCTGAAAATAAGCTATCACACTTTATCCTTGATTCTCATTGGCATGTCTCATAGAGGAATCTAACTTTAGTCACCTTGGAGAATACTTTTGGTTTCTCCTAGCCATCCTAAATAAATTGCATAGAAGTTCCTATTAAATTTTCCTTTTAGTTTATTACCGAAAACATTTACCCAGGTCCTCTATTAAAATCTTTTTTTTTTTTCTTTTTCTTTTTTTTTTTTTTTTTTTTTTTTTTTTTTTTTTTTTTTTTTTTTTTTTTTTTTTTTTTTTTTTTTTTTTTTTGCGGTACTGGGGATTGAACTCAGGGGCATTCTACCTCTGAGCTATACCTCCAGCCCTATTTTTTATTCTTTATTTTGAAACAAGGTCTCACTAAGTTGTGGAGTGCCTTACTAGGTAGCTGAGGCTGGCCAAGAACCTGGATCCTTCAGTGTCAGCCTCTCAGATGCTGGGATTACAAGTGTGCGCCATCACACCCGGCTTTTATTAAAATCTTATGAGAACCAAATTGCTACAGAAGTCATATGAAAAACAGAACTTTGGCACATGAAGAAAAATTGTATTAACGGTAAGTAGAAGAATAATGAGAACAAGCAACTCAGAAGGAAACTTTTTTTAGCATTAGGGCAAGGGTTTGGGGAAAAGAAACTTACAGGAAAAAGAGTTTGTATTGCCAGTTTTTCCTTCACTTTTTTCTGTTGTTGTTGTTGCTATTTTTAACATGTCCAAGTAGCATTCCTTATCCTAAGCCTAATTTTATTTTCCATTTTGCCCTCTAAAGGGCTCTGTAAAGTCCAACAGCTAACCACTGAAAAGGTGGCAATTCCATGAACATAGATGCTTTAACCTTTAGCTCAAAAATGAAAACTTAGAATAGAAAAAAGGAGTTTTGATCCCAAATGATAACAACAAATTTAAAACAGAAAAAAATAATGCTTAAAAAATCAGAAGAAGCCGGGCGTGGTGGCGCACGCTTGTAATCCCAGCATTCGGGAGGCTGAGACCGGAGGATCCGGGTTCGCGGCCAGCCTCAGCTACCTAGTGAGGCACTCCGCAACTTAGTGAGACTCGGTTTCAAAATAAAGAATAAAAAATAGGGCTGGGGGTATAGCTCGGAGGTAGAATGCCCCTGAGTTCAATCCCCA